>JAHZNE010000824.1:0-30119 GCA_027744055.1 Callyntrura sp. NNG-2020 | reverse complement strand
TCTCATACGATAACCCTACCACGGCACGGGTCGCCACACTGTGAAAATGCACATGACACCAGCCTTACGTTCTTGTTTGTACACCGCCACTATTTAAGGGTAGCTATAAGCGCGTTGGTCGATGTTTATAAAAATTCTTCAGATATTTGATGTGTTATGAGCAACCCCAATACTAATATCTCACTAACCAGAAAGCTCAGCAAATCTACAAGGATAATAACAGTTATTGGGCATCTTCTAAAAGAAAGGGTTGAAAAAGAAAAAAATATATGAGATCACACTCTTTCGTCCCATAAATGCGTAACTTCAACATCGCACCGAACAGAAAGGAACATAAAAAAAATTGAATCCCACGACAGAACCATTTTTCCCTTGAATACATACTCAGTATTCCATGGAAGAACCAGAAAAAAGGGTTACGTACCATTACGATATGACTACCCCTATACCTAACGTTGAGATTTTTTCTCTGGGATGATGAAAAATTTTAGAAGATGGGTGCGGGTGCAGCAGGTCAGCTGGTTACACGTTCAATTTATTCAACGAATTCATCCATATCAATGCCGAAGACAATGATGACTATGCGAAAGATGTGAGGCACATACATAAAAACTCGCGATAAAAACTTAAAACATCACCCCTCTCGCTTCTTATATATATTCATCATTATCCTGGCTCGCCGTCTCCCTCGTTATGTAACACTCACAGAATGGGTCCACGTCCACCAACGAATAAAAAAGTGAGTCACATCACATCACTGCCGCTGACCATTATCATTATTATCGAAGGAAAACGTATGAATGCATAAAATTGCGGGGAAATGTCGAAAAAATTGTACACTCTCGACAAAATACTTGATTGATAATCGTCTCACAACAACAGCTTCACCACCATCACAGCGCTATTTATTCTACATAAATACTCAAACTTTTTATAGATAGATTTTCCGCCGATTTTTTTTCGTCTTTTCTCACCTGTAAAATCTGAAAATGCACCTTTAAACGTGCCTCCATTTTGGCGTACCCAGCCTGCAAAGTGATAAGGATAATGTAATGCTTGCGTAATAATAATAATGATAATAAGTATGTGTGGATCTAATGTGAAGAGCACGAGAGAAACATTTGAACACATTTGCTGTAAAAAAGCCGGTATTTCTCTCCTTTGGCCCATCTGGTAATCAAAAAGACAAGCCTGTAAATATTACTGGACATGCAGTGTGCCTAATGCACTGCGTCGCTGAAGAAAAAAATATTACCTGCTCATCCCTCTCTCCTTCTTCTCGCACAACAAGACAAGTGATGGTGATGGTGGTGTTGTACTGATTTGCATACAATCTTGCACATTCACTGTTAGTACGAGAGCCACACGAGACAGAGATAGATAGGAAAAAATAATGGTGATGGGCAGCCAATATAAATACAACAAGCGTGTAATGTCCAAAAAGCATCAAGGGAAAATCTTGTCCTATTATTTTGCACACATCATCATGATGATTGCTGTAAACGCGCTCTCTGCCCGGCCGACAATTCGAGAGAGAGTTAAAAGACATTGTTCAATGCGTACACACAACATGCCTTAGAAAAGGCAAACTGAAAGAAGCATGACTTGAGCGCTTGTACTTATCTCACAAGTCGTGATCGCACTGTAATCATTCTTCCCTTCTTTTGCTCTTTTCTTCTTCCCAATCGGTTTTACCAATAAGTACTCTAACAACAGCAACAAGACAACAAATCTCTCTCCTTTTCTCCCATTCTTCCAGTAGACAACATTATTATATTATCTATCAACTCTCGGAGTAAAAAATGGTGTACATTTTCATTCCGATGGTGGTATATGTAATAGTGGTAGTAATAGTAGTTTCTTAAGAAACGTGCTATTTAACGACAACAATATCACCATCATCGTGTTCATGTTCCGCCATCATCATCATCATCATCATCGTGCTCGTCGTCAATACACAGAGTAATTGTATGGTTTGTTGCTGGCTTGCATTGACTCGATCACTTTTTTCCTCTAAATGGATTGAAGTTAAGCATATTATAACAACTTGTTCCTCAGCGTAGTCATCATCATCATCATCATCATCACATTTATTCCATTACATTATTGTCTAGTATCGCACATCCACATTGTTTTTTGTTCTCTCTAGCTCGCGCTTGTAACCAGTACAAATTACATGGAAATTGGCAAGATATCGGATCTTGCCTGCCATGTGATGATGACGACGAATGAAGAAAATGAAAATGGTTATACATGCATAATAATACATCGATGTTTCCAGCAGCGGCCTGCGGCAGAATAAAAAATATGTAGTCACTCTTGTATGCATGGAAAAAGCGCAGGACCATACTATATTTTCAGAGGGAGAGAGAGTGGTGACTGAGCATTTTACTCTTGAGATATCAAATAGAGAAGTGGGAATAAATTTTGTATAAAAACGCATATTATGCATAATGATGATTTTTCTTCTTTCTTTTTCTTTCTATTTCAATGATTAGCATTCTTTGACGAGATAGGAATGATAATGCTATGTACACGTAGAATTGGCAGTGGAAATGGTATGATTATTTTCTCTAAAGTAGCCTTTGCTTCCAGTATATCACCACGGGCCACTGCAGATGGATAATATGGCATGAAGATAATATATGTATTTATATGTAGCGAATAAATGTTCTGAGTCAGTAAAAAAGTATTAAATGGGTAAAAAGGAGGTATAAATATTTTTTTATCCAAATGTGTCTGCCTCGCTGTGAATACGTTCAGATGATAATGATTGTGACTAGAAGTTATGGTTCTCATATAATAATAATAATAATATCTATTTCTATTATGTTTTCATATCACTCATCGTAAATACGATCAGAGACAGAGAGAGAGAATAGCAGAAGTAGAAAAGCAGAGAGGGGAAGATACCCATACCTACATAAAAGTTTTTTGTCTGTGTTAAAGTGTCTTTGTGAAAAATTGTCCATCTCGCACAATTGCAAAGCCAACACACATAAACATAGTACGGGCTATTACAAGGTAATGGCGTTTTGTTCAAGCTGAAGTAATGTGTATTTTTTGTTCACGGTTGTGTGTCAACCATTGCTCTTGTGCGAGTGTCAAGAACAAAATATTATGTATAATCTTTTGCTGAGATACTGTTACCTACCTAAACTATATGTAAGATGTTAAAATGTATAATGGACGGAGAAGGTCTGCTGATGGCTGGTTAAAAAGTGCCTACATCAACTTGGTCATGACTGTTAGAAGAAGCTCTTTCGAGTTAGAGGACGACGGAGATGATATGTCGACCTCCAGTCAACAATGTAATACTTTTATAATGTATGTTTTTGTGCGTGGAGAGCTCCTTCTTTTTTTCTCTCTCTCCCTCCGTCTCTTTCCTTGTCAGCCGCAGAAGTGAAGTAGTAGTGGCAGCAGGATCGGTGGTAATAGCGTATAGACGAACGATACGTAATATATCAGCGCGGTTTATCGTATAAAAATCTTGAGCGTCACAGTTGCTGTGTCGTGCTCACGATGGTTTCTTCGTGAATGCACCCAACTGTCAAATTTTTTACTCACTTTTTTCTGCTGCTCCAATGGTTTACATATGCATATCATACCGCACATACGTCCAGCAACACCACTTGTTCAATGTGACATGGATGTAAATGGAATGAGGTGTGTGTTGGGACGGACGGATTGATGATACAGATGGATGCAGGGAAAGTTTGGATGTGTGATTGAGCGAAGAAGGCAAAAGGGATCAATGAAAGATTTACTTATAGGTAGCTTCCATGGATGGATGGACGGTGTGTGTGCCTGTGATACAAACCCATTTTTTCTCAGAAAACGTCTCATCATACGGTATTATCACTCACTGAATTGTCATCGTCATCTTTTGAGAATGTTTTCGGTATCATATGTTAGCAGTCGTCATTATATTTTTTTTCTGTTTTTTTGCTTTCTCACACACTATTTGTTTTTGTAGAAAATCGTAGAAAATTCAAAAGGAGGAAGTGTGAGATACGTAGTCGAGGATATGGGGCGGCTAAACCTGAATAAAAAATATTCTTGTTTGACTTGAGCCTTTTGGTATTATCATGATCCGTCTTTCTTGGAAACTTTTTTTTACTTCTTTTTGTGCAGCCGAATCTTGTTTGCTAAAGCTTAGCTTACAACGGCGAAAAGAAAGTGTAGAAGAAAAGTAGTAATTTTTTTGCACATCAGCATATTTGTAGGTATAGGGTGCTACTTTTCGAAAAGGATTCCATATTCAGCCTGCTGTGGTAGTGTGAAGGTCTGAGTTTATGTAAAGAAGAGGGATGGACGATGATTCTCCGACGTAATATTACATTTTGCGAGGCATAAAGCACCGTTGTGTAAATCATTTCCCATTTTTTGCCAAGCTGAGCAGAAATTTTTTTATAGTGAGAACCTATATAACTGGTGTTAAATAACGTTTTTATGTGAATTGTATTACTACTCTCAAAGCCAGAGAAGATGCGATGAAGGACTGCATAAATACTCTTCAGAGAGAGGGAGAGAGAGAGAGGGAGTTTTGCCGTTGGCTTTTATGTACACAACTTGTTTAGACAAGACCGAGTGCAGACTTTTTACAATCATCGTTTTCATCCTCATCTCTTCATTATAGCATGTCATAATATTAAAAACTGTATCATATCACAGCAGACGAAGCAGCGGCAGCCGCTTAACTCTGTTTTTTTATAAAGGAGAGCGACGTTGTAAAATGGGAGACACGGGGATTTAAATTGATGTTGCTACTAGTACTCCTACCATTACTATTTATTTCTGCTTCCCTGCAAAAAATACCTGTCTATTTTGAAAGAATAAAGTACGCAGACAGGAGTACATTACGACACGGTTGGTTGATAGGGCAAAAATTATGAAAATTGCTCGGGCTCAAGCTCAACTTGATTGCCATCATCATTATCATCATCATCATAGTCGTAGTCAGAGAGTGGGGTCTTACCAACAGATAATATATAGGATATAATTGAGAAAGGAAGCACGGTAAATTGTGGTAAAACGTAAAACTGCGTGGGCAGAATATTATGATGCATTTTTAAAGCGCAGACAGAAAGGGGGAGAGAAACGTAACAACTTGAGGTAAAATTATAGGCAACGCGGGAAAGAATGGGAGAGGAGCATGCATATGTAGTGAGGATTGTAGAATGTAGAAGCAACAGAAAATACGAAGTATTTGTAAAATTTACCCCCGCTTCTGTTAAAAATTTGCATGCTCTCATCTTGTACCTAGGAAAGAAATTATAAAAAGAAGCGAAAAACACGAGTAAATACGAAGTATTTGTAAAATTCACTCCCGCTTCTGTTAAAAATTTGCATGCTCTCATCTTGTACCTAGGAAAGAAATTATAAAAAGAAGCGAAAAACACGAGAAAAGGATTCCCGTAGCATACATATACTTTTTGGAAGTGGAACAGGGATTTTAATGATAAAAAGCGCGTTTTTTATGACGAATGTGGTGAATATGTGCCTGGTGAAAGATTTGACAGCTGGATGGAGAGGTATCGCAACAAGCAAAAGCTACCGCGCGGCAGTAATGATGATTAAAGCTGTGCTACTGCTGCTCATCATCACACCACCACACATGTGATTATACGTGTGTAGATGCAAATGAATGAGTTTTTATTTTAAGCTCAACGCGAGTAGCAAAAGCTACTGCGCGGCAGTAATGATGATTAAAGCTGTGCTACTGCTGCTCATCATCACACCACCACACATGTGATTATACGTGTGTAGATGCAAATGAATGAGTTTTTATTTTAAGCTCAACGCGAGTATATGCTAGCACCACTACTACTTTTATTATTATTTTATTATAATATGTTATATTCCATTATTATTTAAAGTAAAAGGATTTTCTGTTCGAGTTAGTTCACTCAATTACCACTAAACCACGACGACTTGTGAGTGAGATTGTCCTCTGTCTGTGTGTACGCGAAGATGAGAGGAGTAAATGATGCATATTCTCTAATAATCATCCCGATGTGCCTTTTTCTTTCATGTCATCCCATCTCAGCGCCATCATTATCGTCAACATCCTCACCACTTACCGTTTAAACAGGCGGCGGTTGTGCTGAGGAGAGAGAGAGAGAGAGAAACGCAAGTTTTCCTCATAAAGTAAATTTTGGTTCGTGCTTGCAATTCAAAACTTGAAAGAGCAGTGGATAGAAAAGAGTGAGACAGAGAGAGAGAGTGATGTTGGTGATAGTCAGTGAAGAGATGATATGCTGGTCTTTGGCGTGTGAGGAATGAGGATTCATCTAAGCTGAAGTAATCATTATTGTCGTTGTCATCAACAGGACGACGAAGGACGGGATGATCAGAAAGTCAGTCAGTCAGTCAGTTGGTATTATCGTTATCAACATCATTATCTTCAGCTGAAAAACTGGCGTAGCAAAAGCAAAGCCATCACGTAATTCAACCCTCTCTCTCTCTCTTTAGACTACTTACTACGTCGCAGTAGTGCAAGCTCTAAAGCGGTAGCAGCAGCATTAGAAGTGATGGTAGTTGGATTGCTTCATTTTGAGTGACGACAAAAAGGAAAATTTTGCCTATTTTGCCTGAGTTTGTACGATGCAGGCAGTAAAAATTCCAATTTACATGTGCGTCTATGTAACGTGTACGTTCGTTCGTGTAGGCTTTTTATACGACAGAAAATGGAATTCAATGGAAAATGGTTATGGTTTGATACGATGATGTGATGGTGGTGGCGGTAGTGTGATTGTGCGATGATGGTAGTTCGCTTTTGTGATTCTAATTTTGTGACTGCTGCTTCTGTTGTGATTCCTGGGATTGTGGCTATTACTGCAGCTTACCACCTCCACTGCTGCTGCTACTACTACTAGAGCAGTCGTAGTAGGAGCAGTAGTCCCCATTCATTTTCTCAATTGTATGGTACATTCTTTGAATTTTAACAGCATTTCAGAGTCGGCAAAAAAGGCGCATTTAGCGCAGATGCTGGCAATTTAGAGTAATAATCATATGCATCAACCAGAGAGTCATGATCGTCATCATCCTCTTCCCCATTATCATGGGTTTGTATATAGTCATTGAAATTGCACTTCGCTCCTGCACCACGGCGATATCTTCGGCAGGTATTTATGCAAACCTGGTAGAAAATGATATGGGAAATCACGGAAACATTACACTTGAAATGACACTGGCTTTTAAGGTGATTGGGGCTTTGCCTTACAGCGTAATGCGACACTTGCATACTAAAATGGGACGTTTTATTGAAAAAAAACAGCAATATCTACAATGAGGACAGCCCTATCCTTTAACCTAAAAAGTTTAGCAGCTTCAATGGGTATTGTCATCGTATCGATTGCTTTGTCAAAATCATGTATTGTGGGACTTTCCACTTATCTGCCCTTAATTATCAAATGAGACATATTGGTCGGTGACACGTTAATTAGTAAATATTTCACAGGACTGGCTCCGTCATTCCAACCATTTCATTTTACCCAAGAAACTCTCACAAACACTTGATAATATCTCCCCGTCCTATTGCGCCCTCCAAACGACTGCATAATTAATCCGTTTCCAACTGACCGGCAAAAATCATATATAATATATCTTTATCTACATCATCTTTTGTATTAGCTGACTACATAATTTTATAGCGACGACGTTTCTTACAGCTCACTTGAGCTGATCAAGAAGAAAATTTCTCGTGTTTGGTTTTTTCTGCTCTGTTGTATTTGTTCTCTCCCCTTCTGTGTTTCTTTTTTTCGTTTTCTCTCACTCTCATGAGTATTTTCGTCATGTCCATCGAAACAAACACTGTACAAATGTGGCAAGTCACGTAGAAAAGCAAATAGTACGTCCGTTACCCCGAAGAAATAAGCAAAGCAGAATAAATGCATCAGCAACGATGATTAGACCCCTGCCAAATGTACTCTAGCTTGTGGGAAGAAGAAAGAGTCGAGTCGAGTATTTGACTGTGTGTAGTGGTGGAATCAAGATGCCAATGATGCGTCATGGAATGCATTGCATCAGAAGAAAGAATATAAAATAAAATGAAAGGGAAAAAAGAGAATGGCTGACACGATCTTGCTTCGTTTCTGACCAAAAAAGTTACACACAATCACACACAATGGAAACCCAATAACAAACAAACAAGCCAGAAACGTCTCAACTTAATCCATTGTGTATAGTGCTGTCTTCTGTGTAAAAAGGAACATGCCACATGAAGATGACTACATGACCTGTCAAACCAAAAAATCCTCTCGTAGTTGTTGTTGTTTTTTATCTGGGTAACAGTATTAATATCGCTGTGCGTGGCAGCAGCAGAGCGCCTTGTCTCTACTTTCTTACCGACATCACCAGACAACCCAACCAACAATATGTCATTCGATATTATTGCTAATAGCGGTCATATTAGCACGATTATCGTTGTCCTCATCAGTACATCCACTCGTTTTTGCAATGATAAAAAAAGTCCAACATATTAAATGTCACTTGACATCGAAATGTATAACGGGCTGTTTTTTTACCTTGTATGAAATATCTCATGAGGCAATGGAGCAAAAACAGAAAAGAAATATTTATAATAAGATGTGATATGATTGTTTAGCTGGCATTATTATTCTCTTTTTTGCTGTTGTGTTTGGTGGTTGGTCGTGCCAACTTTTTTGCTATTACTTACTAGATTGGGAAAAGAAAGAAACAGGCAGAAAAGTAGACAGGGACACACACATGCACAGAAAGGAAGACGGGGAGAGAGACAAATTTAAATAGGGATAGGGACACCAGCAATGCCACCACTGGCAAAAATAAAGTGAGAAAAATCATGTCATCATGTCAAGTCAAGTCATGTGCATAATGTATCCATTTCACAACAATTTATTTTATTAGGCTGAACGTTGAGCATTGTCGTCCGAACCAAAACACTTAATCAAAGATGGAGAGACATAGTAGTAGTTAACAATACAACGGAGAATAAAAAAGGCGAAATTGTCTGTCAGCCTGCTGGTATGCTTTGTGTGTGTGTGTGTGTGTGTGTGTATGTGTGTGAGTTTAAATGTGCGTCTGAGATTGCATGTCTAGATTCCCCCCATTCTCTCTAAGGAATAAATGAAACTACACACATATTTTATCAGGCACAAACGATGATGACTCGCACAAGCAGTCGCACAAGTCGCAACAATTTATATTTATATATGTATACGCGGCTTTTGAACAACAATGTAATAATAATAATAATAATAATAATTTTATCAGTTTCCAATGAACCAACCGGGGTTTTCACGAGTGTAATTTGTTACCCCATTTTGAATGAATATATTTTGCTAGTATTGTCCTGGCTCTTTTTTACTACCACTGCCGCGTACGTTGCGTGGATATATCCCTTTTGTTGTGAGTTGTGAACAGTTTCTTCTTGTTCATTCTCAAATGAAAGTTGTCTCGTGAATAAGAAATTTGTGTGTATGTGTGTGTGGTTTTTGTGTATTAAGCGGCATACAAAACACAGCAAATAGTAAAGGGATCAAAGTTACTGAATTTAAAACCATTTTATTTCGCTATGCCTTTTTCAAGCTCATATATTTCCCATTTTTCTCATCGTCTCGTGGTCGTTATTCTGATTCTTCTGTTCAGGCTCATAATACGGCGTTTGCTTAATACAATGTTCATCCTTCTGCTTCCCCTTTTTGTTGCAATTTCCCATTTTCTCTGAAGAAACGTTCAGCGTACATTTATTTCCTTTTGGATGGGCTTGCGATGTCTGTGAAAATTGTGCTTTTGACTGGATGAGTAATTGAGTTGATGCACACAATCTGTGCATAAAAAGGGAGAAAAAGCTTTTTTGGTCAGGGATGACGATGATGATGCCTGCAAGATATTATTTCCGTTCTTCTCTCTCCGCCGTACATACAGTAACTCGACTGCTTGCTTATAGTGTCTGTGAGTGCAGCTATTTTGCACTCACGGACAGGTTTACTCCAAAAATTAGGCCCTGTGCCGAGGACGAAATGTGCACGAGACGTCAGCAAAAGAGACCCGCAAGACCAATAGAAAGTCCATCCAACTGACTATGAGTGAATTGATTAATAATATTATTATTACAATTACTTACTCAAGCGATATTGTAGTCGGAAAAACGTTGTAATGGCATTGGCAATGCTAGCGTAGTAGTAAGAGTAGTAGTAGCCGTGTTACATGAACTGGGATAAATGCCATTCCGTGAAAAATTGTAGTCTACTGTCGTCTTATTATTTCTCTGTGAGTAAAAAACGAAGGAAATCATCCATTTCCCAATACACTTTCGTCTGTCTAGCGTAGCCGAATGCAGGCATCAATTTATAAGCAGCGAGCAACATACTCTAGAAAAGTACATCACACGAAAGCACCACACGTTTGATGATATTGACGATGATGATGATGAATGTGTAAGCTCTAGCTTTCCATTTTCCTACGTGTTATTCAATATTTTTCAGCGAGAAATGTCCGGAGGAAATGTACATCAAAACCTGCATTGGCATTAACAAATGCAGAGAATATCTCTGTACAGCTTTACCCTGAGCGCTCTTTTTTCCACCTCTATTTTTCCGCTTTACAGAGAGTTTCAGACAATAAATTTGTTATTGAAGGAACCATTAAAGAAATACTTTTTTCCTTTGAACGTTTAACTGTTCCTGTTTATACGTCCAACCATTTGAGCTGTCTCCCTTGACGGTGTATTTCTCTTTTCTCTCTATTTATCCCCTTTATCCCACTATTTTATTTCAAGTAGGTTTGGTACGTACTACCGCTACCACTCCACCGATTATTATTACAAAATGGTGGACATGCATTTTTCTATACAGTACTCCCAAAAACACCTTCAGAGTGGGGGTTTAAAACGCTTCCGCGTGAATTTTCAGTAAGAAAAGAGTTTCGCATGCCGTTGGTGGTAGCTGTATGTTGTGAGTGAACTCAACTGCAATAAATAGAATTATGATAGAAACAGGAGCACAAAAAAGAGATACTTCTTTTCAAGTTTACTTGCAGCCGGACAGCAACAGAAACACAACCAAAATGCCAAAGCAAGAGTTTCAGGCAAAATTTTTTATTTTGTTCGCCTATTTGCTTGTTGCATGCGCATTCATTCATTTCGGGCTCTTTTTCTCATCTCATGAGCTGTCTACTTGATAAAGTTGATAATGCTTTTTTCATCAAGTGTGAATAATGGAAGGAGAAACGGACGGATGAAGTGGGAGCGAGAGAGAGAGAGAAGAGAACCTTTACGAGGAGTAATGTACGTGTCTTGTGTGAGATGCACTACTACTTCTTGTGTATAACTGCCACGATAATATCCACCGCCACCAACTAGCGGCTCATCCTCTCTTCTTCTGCCTCTCTCCCATTTAATAAAAATGAGACGGGGATTTATTTTACTTTTTTATGAGGTGTGCGCACCATGCCTTTTTATGTTACCTAACCCTGTACTATTACCACACATGACACTACATTAGCCCTGCCGCAATGTATCCTCATCATCGCCGTGTGTCTATATCATGTTTGCAAAATAAAATGTAATAATTTTAGTTTCGCTACCCAGCAGACAAAAACGCTCTGTTAGCCGGAAAGGTTAAGTAGAGGAGCCGCGCAGTACACGAAAGTAATGCAATATTTTAAAGGTAAATATATCTGTAATAGTGCTATGCGCAGTACACATTATCATGATGATGAAGTACGAAAGAAACCCTGTTGTCTGTTGTTGTGGGTAGTCCTTTTGGTCATTCATGCAACTGAAAGAAAATTTTAACTGCATTATGGTTATATGCATTTGCGCTGGGGATGATAATGATGAGGCTGAAGAAAATTTGAAAAAAAGAGCAACGGAAGGGTTAATAACACACTTTATCATCATCTCATCTCTTTTTATCTTAGTTTGCTTTTGTGTGTGAGTGTGTACAATTTTTTTGTGATTTAGGCAGTACTCAAGTAGGCTCTACTAATACTAGTACTACTGCACTGCACAAATACAACAGAAACTGTACTTGGTCGCTCAGTTGTATTATGTATTTCGTGTGTTACGGCAGTGCGCCCTTTGTTCTGTTCACTGAGATATATAATGCTACGCTGTGGGCTTACTGGTCTGGTGTGGCTCCTGAGACTCTTTTGTGCAGAAAAAAAAATTTGTTCATTACTGTACAATGTGGACTTTTCCATTATGCAGTTTTTATGATGATGATTACCGTGTGTACGCATTATTATTATTGTTATTATGTAAGTACATTCTTCTCGAAAAGAAAAAGAAAATTGAAAGAATTTTTTGAAAACCAGCAATATTTGCACTTTTCCACGTACGCCTTATAAAAATATGAACAGAACAAGGTGAATGTGTTTAAATGTTTGTGTGAGAAGAAGGTTTAACTGGCTCAGTTGTGTTGTGCGACTGAACGATATCCTGACCGAATCCTATAATTTAAATAATTTAAATAAATAAATCGCTTAACTATGTTTAGTATGTTTTGTATATTCCGACAAAATTTTAACTACCGGTAGAATCTATTTTCTTGTCAAACTGAAGCACCAGGACGGTTCCATGTAACTTTTAATCCTGGTTTAATCCAAGTTTAAGACCACTAAGACGCAGCATTACATTCGGATTAACCAGGATTAAATGTTGCATCATACCAACTTTTATTTGCACTTTACGTCGCTTTGGCACTTATTTTAGATGTTTGTCGGTAAATGTTCGAAAATGTAGATTTACCATTTACTTCCAAGTGAACTATACCCTTTTATTTATGTTGTATGTTATCGGCACATCTTAAAATTGTAGCGGATCGCCAAACAAGGTAGCAACAACATAACCCATCTTGCGTCGGGATTTAACAAGGTCGTGATTTAATACGCAATCGCTTGACTGAAGTGAAGTGAACGAGGTATGTATTTGGACGTCGTACGTGAGCACCTGTTTGTTCATATTTTGCTTTTTAAAAGCTCATACAAAAAGCAAATGGCCTGAACAAATAATACAAAGTTTACATGGGAATGTGCCTATTATGCTGATGGGCAAAAGTGGCCAAGCATATGTATGTAAAATTATCAAACACGTATATTTAAGTACACATGCATATTTTAAAAAAATAATAGAAAATATCAAGCACACACAGCACACTGAGCACACCATACAACCAAAGAGTGGGAAAAAAGTTGGAATTTGGAAGAGGTTTTTAGTTTTCATACACCACTTTTTATGCAGCTCACACACACACACACACACACACACACACACACACAGTCAGCCTCTTTTTTCCAACTAGGTAGGTAGGTAGGTAATAATATTCGCAATAAAGTGTATCACAAACACGCGTGAAATACAAAATACCCCAGCAAAAAGTTACCAAAAATAGCCAAAAGTCAGAAAGCAAAAAGGGAACAAAATTAAATTCTTGCGTTTTTGGTACGTACATATTTGGGTGATATTGATCTGTCTCTAAATAGAGAGTAAAGAAGCTTATTGCTTTTCCCCCGGTGACTACTGCTCATTTTGCAAAATGGGGTTTACCAGTAGTGGCGGCAGCAGCAGCATAATAGTAATGAGACAAGGCCCAGAAACATGATCGATTTGTTTACTATTTGCTTTTCCTTCACGATACAACATTTCGCATTCACATACATAATAAATAAATAGGCTAATAATGCAATGGCAAAATACCAAAAATGTGTTTATTTTTCCGACTTGAGGAGAAGGCGCACATACCTACCTACCTCCACATGGAACCAATCAAATTGCCTGTTACGCAACATTTACATTAATAGCTTTCTGTTAGGGGACTACTAGTGTTTACACAAATTCAAACATTTTGTTACAATAATTGGACTGCTCCTGTAAGGCAACACATAGATAAGTAGGCTGCAAGAGTGAATGATATACACACAGGTTGCTTTTAAGCAGACAGGCCTCCTCGCAGTTTGTTTAGCAGCAGATAGGTAAAAAGAGCCAATTACCACGAGGATGATGAGAAAAGTAAATACAATTAAATCGATTTCCCTTTTCTAAAAAGATAGTCTTTCATCAAAAAGGGAATCCCTCTGACTTCTCTCTCTCTCTTTACTTGGCTGCCTGTAGTGTTGTACTACATCACAAAAAAAAGAAAACCAAGTTGTTGTTAAACAGAATCTGTTGGTGATCCCATTCCGCTTAAACTGTGGTGTGGTCATACAGTATAAAATTAGCAAATGAAAAAAACACAATCATTGTGGTTGGCTCTGTTTTGGCGTGCGCATGACTTATCATGCCTAAACGAGTATTGAGAGGGGAATAATAATATTTCTGATCGTTCATTGTCTGGTGGTTACCTAAACCCTGCAAAAAAACAAGACTGCACTTGATTTCAAATAAAAAATAGTGTATTACGTATTCCTTCAATAATGTAAATGCCTACATGTAGTTACATTATCTAAACAAATATAAAGGTGATGAATACTATTAAAATGGCAAGAAACAAGAGTGAAAAAAGAATTGTATAGGTACTAGGTGTGTGCACGTTTGTAAAAGGGATTTCATGCTTTTTTGTAGGAAAGTAACAGTTAAATGGGGAGGGAAAACAAAAAGTATTTAGTTAGCATTTATACTTAAGTTTTATTCAAAACAATGACTGTTCTCTTTTTTCTTCGTCATCATCACACACACATACAACACATCCTGTGGCATTTATTGTTATTGGTGTTGCCGTACGTTGGCTCACATGAAAGCCCTTTTTGTAACGCTTTTGGCTATTTATTATTATTACGTATTCAAAACTGTACCGTTTACCTCCTCTTTTTCGCAGACAATATGACCCCTGTTTTTTGTAGTCGGCTTGAAGTGTAAAATAAATGGAATTTTTGAACTTTTTGGTCGTTGGGTTTTTTACACGATTACACTTAAAAGTGTGCAGAAAAAAGGTGTAAAAACGGATTCAATCTTGGGATGGATGGATTTGAATTTTGAAAGAAGAGCTTGGCTTGACTTTCTGGGAAGCGAGAGAGAGAGAGAGAAGGCCAGTCAAGAAGAAAAAGAGGATGACGGTGCCTGTGTGTGTGAGTGTATGGATGACATGACAGGTAGAATCCATTCATCTCATTCAGAATTCATGACAGGTATTCTCCATCGTCCACACGAGCTAACACGTCCCGTATAATGCCGAGCCTCATCCTGTTTGCGTGAAGTGCGATGTATGGTTTATGGTTATTTTTCTTTCGCTTCCCTTTTGTATTTCAGATACCAGAGAGAGAGAGGAGAGAGAGGAATATACAAACGCCAAATAAATGACGACATTATTATATATCTATCCATTAGATGAAATACCTATATATCTACACCCCATTTTACTCTTTGCGGTACGCTGATGCTCACCCATCATGCTCTGAACTGAAACATGTGTGATGGTGTGAGAATAAAAAGTGATGAAGGGGTCATCTTTAAATCAGGAAGTTGACACGACATGTCTCACTAGCATTTTATATGGCCTCGTCGGGACCGTTCTGTCTCTCTGTCTTTCTCCCTTCTATTTTGTCACACAAAACCTAGTGCAGCAACACACGTTAGAGATCTATGTCTAGCCATATCATATTTTTTCTGCTACCTTTTAAAAATAAACCAGAAAATCGGCCAACAGCACTAAATGTCATGAGGAAGGAATTACACGCGATATAACAAAAGAAAAATGGAGAAATATATTTCATGATGATGAAATTTCATAAATCTGTTATTATGATAAATCCTCCTTAATTTAGCATGCTGAAAGTGAAGTGGAGGAAGAGGAGCGCTGATATTAGTATAATGCTTTGAACGAACAAAACACACAAAAACAGAAAGACCAACAACCCGCTTGATATATTGACCCCGTTTTCACCATTTATATTCCCATGTTTGACCATTTTCTCCTCGGCTGTGGACGAGAGAGAGAGCTCGCTTTTTATTGTACTATCCCCGTAATAGAGTTGGTAAATACTTGTCCTCATCATAAACATATGGGCCGCCACAAACTGTCCCGTCGTAATATAAGCTGTTCTCTAGGCATTATTCTACATAATTGATGACGACGTTGTAGTAGTAATAAGTGATGTAAACCAAGCACACTCTAGAGTCAAGACCACATCATAAATGTATTACAAAGCAGCAATCAGTTTATTTTGCATGTACTCTAAATTATTATTATGCTGGGTTAAATGCGCTCATTTAGTATTCAATATAAGCTCCACTATTCATGACATTTAACGACTTTTACCTTCCAGCTAATAATAATAGCAACGAACAACGGCAATCCACACACACACACACACACACACACACACACACACACGAGGAGAAGTAATATCGTTCTCCTTACCACCATATATACACGGACTGCTATATCATCATCAAATATTTGCTTTGCTTTCTTGTCAAGTTTTAGCGTTTCTTCTTTGTGTAAAATGTACAAAAGTTCAAAAATGTACAAAAACGAGTCTATATAGGAAAAAAATCAACTCTTGTGTTTGCATTACTGGTTGGTAATAATAATAAAGGACGATGACGATGGAGATTGCAATAATAATAATGATGATGACGGCGATATTTGGTAGTTTTTGGTAGTAGTTTTGGGGTTTAAGATGGTGCGTGCTTTAAACGAAATACATGAGCTGTTTTACAAAGCATCTTTCTTTAAGCACAATTTTTGCCTGGCTTTGATGTGTGCTGGTGGTGGTGGTGGTGCATAGTATAAAATTATTATGATTACTATTAAGATGATGATAATGATTCCACGATTTTTTGTTAAATATTTACAATGGATTACGAGGTTGATAGTGTGTGTGTGTGTGCCCCTAATACTGTTACAACGATGGGTACGCGCAAAGGTAATGTTTTCTGGTTTGACGATGACGACGACGAGAAGTGGAAGTGAATAAAATATGCGCGAATAGTTTTTTTCTCTCTTCTGCCCATATTATTATGTGGATTTAAGTGACGGAGTCAGTGAACAAGGTTATAAACGATTAGGATAGAGGATTTTTGGTGATGGTTGCTGGTGGATGATGATTACTCTGTACACAAACATGCACACCGGTGAATAAAAGAGCCTCTGGGGTCAGCAGCAGCAGCAATAATAATAGTTTTTGTACTCTATGGCAATGGCGATCTCCTCCGCATGTAAGTATACAGTATGGAAATTTGTGCATGTAATTTTTGCACTAAAAGGGTGTGATAATGTGTCGTCGTGAAAGCTAGTGTGGTTGTGCATGGAATTTTTGATGGATGCTTGATGCTTGTGCTGTTTACCAGTCAAGTGAAAATGATCATGATCATGGTGGAGTACCTTATAATCCTTCCTCCATGTTCTCCTCCTGCGTTTTTGGTGGTGATATTAGGTGCTTTTATTATTGCATGTCGTCGTGTGGTGTGGTGCCGTAGTACGAGGTTTGTTGACGTTGTGTTCGTTATTGTATAATGATGATGATAAGAGGCAGGTATTGTTTGTGTGCACATTGCACAATATAAAAAGCCACATCAGCAGTGAGTGAGTGAGTAAGAGAGCCCCTTAGGGTGTCCACTGTCGTAAAAACATGAATTGTTGACATAGCTCACTACTACTACTACTACTACCACCACCACTCACAAAACTACCACAAAAACCAAGGAGGAGACGAGATGAGAGAGAGAAACTGGCTCTTACTTTTGTTCGCTGAGTCAGGAGGAGGATGTTTTATCAGATAAAAGCAGAAAAGACAGCAAGACAGGGAGAGAGAGAATGATTATGATAAAAAACAAAACAATGTAAGTTACGTACGTGGACTTTATGGAACCCATTAATTTATTGCTTCAACAGCAATAACCCCAGCTGCCAACAGTATAAAAAAGTGCATAAATACACAGACTGGTAGAGAGCGACCAGCGAGTAAAGAGAGAAGAGAGAGATAGAGACACACACACACACATCAGCATGCATCAGTAGTTAGACGTGTGTACCTTTTGTGCTCACCTTTACAGGTGAAAAAAATTGTGAGATGAATCACACAAAAAAGACAAAAAATTGTAGTCAAAAACGATTTTCCACTTTTCTTCGGAAAAAGACTTTTTGAGAAAACGACATGTCAGCCTCAGCATACGCATCACCCAACAATGCGCGTCTTCCACCTCTTGCGGCTGCTGATGAATAATAATAAGTTTAAGAAATAACGAAACAGTAATCATCCATAAAGTTCGTCATCAACAGCCCTGTTCTGTTACATTAGATTATCTTCCTCTCCCTGTTGGCTTTTTTGGCTTTTAACAGGGAAAAAATTAATTGCAAAGACCGTGTGCAATTCTCGTAGTCAACAATGTAGTGAGAATGAGAGAGAGAGAGACATTGTCAGAATTGTAAATTTCTGTAAATCGTTGGCTGTTCATTTTGTGGCTGATGTTGATGTGTGTGTGCACCTCTTAATTTGTACACCGTATATATTCAAAGAGATGAGCATGCAAATTCTTTTATTTCATTTTGTAACTTAAGTGGACGACCACTTGAACAAGACAAAAAAATAAATACATAATGCCTACGTCGTTTTTGCCTCTTCTCTTTCTTTTTAAGACAATGATATATTACGTGTCTTTGATTTCTGCTATGCGTGCTATACACCATTCTTCATTCCTCTCCGAGGCTTTTTCGTTATTTTTTTTCAAACGAGATAAAAAAATATGGCAAAGATTTTACATTTCCATTCCATCTCATGACGATGATGATCATCAGCAGCACCGCCGCCACCATGGTCGGCCCCAACCGAGCAACCTACGAAGATTTACACAGAGAAAAACGCAGAAAACATCTTATTTTTTCTCCCTAAATGCTGTGTGCTTGTCTTGAAATGACGACCGTGACTTAAGACGTAGATGAGGAGAGAGAATTTCTATTATTTTTATTATCATCATCATCGTCATCGGCAATATTTAGGAAAGGGTTTGCTGTACTTGCGCACTCCACAACAATGTTTGCTTTGGTAAAGTGTGCGGAGGTGGAGAGTGGGGACAGTCGGGGTGATGGATGATGAGTAAGCGTTGTTAAAAGGATTGCATGCTTTTCATTCTCGTCATCTCTAACTAATACGATTTGCAATTTGCAATGAAGACGAAAACCCACAAAAAAAGCTAAAAAGAATAGCGAAAAAAATTGAAGAAGAAACCCGCAATGATCTTGACGCTATCTTCCCATTCCTTCTTTTACGAAAATTTGTGGGGAAGTGGTCAAAAACTAATGACATAATATGTGTAGGTATTCACTTTCATTACGGATAGTTTTTGTATCAAGAAAATGAGCCAAGAAGATATAAATGCGCTTTTTAATTTCTTTTGGAGAATCTTCCCAGAAGAAGATGAAAAAGAGAAGAAAAGCACATTTATCCCTCAATCTGCGCTTTTATTCTTTTCTCTTTTTTGTTTGAAAAATAAATGCTCAGACTCTGCAAATCAGATGAAAGGAGAGATATATGGAACTGTTTCATTCAAAAAGGCCATCCCATTTTTCTTGTTTCTCTTCCCCATCACCTCTTCAATGACCTTTGGGTTTTGTAAGAAATGAAGAAAAGATTTTGCTGTTCAGCTAATTTTCCGTAGCGGGATATAACTCGCCACTTGAATTGCATGGAAGACGAAAAACAAAGTCATATTTCCTGTTTTTTTTCTCTCTCTCTCCCCCTCCGTTCATCTGATATATTTAAGTTCGTATACATCGTAGTAGTAGTATTACATTGGTTTTTTATGTTCGATCTGATCATCCAACAAAAAGCTCCCCAGTGTTGCATGTTATTACTGGCTGCTGCTGCTGGTGTAGTAGTAGTAGTAGTGGTAGTCAACGTTGGTGAAATAAGGCGGAAGGATAAAATATGGGCACATTATGAACATGTGCATTATCATCATCATCATCGGCTACAATATAGGCAATTTTCTCTGTATACTTTGGTTTGGCAAAGCCGATTTATAAGTATTCCCCTGTAATGTAGTCATACTTGGATAGTGTGGACACAGTTTCTTTGAATCTGATTCTTCTGGTATTGCACTTGCCAATATGCCAGTTTTTCTTGTACGTTTTTCTCTGCCGCCTGGCATTACACATGTATAATAATATCAACGATGAACAGCCAACAATACCACAAACCCGGATGATACAATGAGACGACATTGTAGTAACGTCAAGTCAAAAGTGTTCTTGGCTGAGACCGACCAACCGGCCACAAAGTCCCCTTTAGATACAATGCCAATGCCAAGGTGGCTGCCTGTAGCCACAGCTGCGGAGAGTAGCAAAAAAGACAAAACAACGAGCAGCTTCCATAACTTAGTTAAAACGTACAAGTTATGAGCATCGTTAGAGGTTTTTTTCTGTCTTTTGTTTCGGTTGAAGAAACTCATCATCAGTATCATCTCTCATCATCATCATCTGCAGCAGCATCCTCGTGGAACCTACTAACCGTGCTATATTGCAATATCCATACGGTTTGTAGAGTGTGTAAACATGTATCTATGCACATGTCCATGTGCTGATGATATGGCTCGTCTTCGTCTTCCATATATTTTCCCTGCCAGGCTTGGCCTTGCCTACTTTTCTGAAGAAAGGAAGATACGGTCGCGAATAAAGAATGGTTTGAGAGGAAAACCGTGTGCGAGCGACATGACATTCTCTATTAGACATGACTATTATTACTGGCGGTAATAATGGTAAATAATCATGGAGAAATGAATGGCCTATGCCATTCTATCATCGTGATAGCCATCATTATAAAAAAGTAGGTACATAACTTAAGCTACTTTTTTGTGCAAAAATTGAAAGGAAACTCGACTGTAGAATCGATGTTGAACCTTTACAGCTGCATTAAACAAGATGGGTTTGGAGGAACAAAAGAAGGGAGCTGCATAGGGATGTCGAGAAAAATTTTCAAGCTTCGTCTTCGTCGTATCACTGTCTGGTTGGTGCATGCTTTTGTGTGTGAGAAACAACACGCCACGCACTTTGAGACTTTTTATACGCACTTTCTTACAAATTTTTTTACATGTGTACTTTTTTCTCTTTTGGCTTTGCATTTTATCGTCGGACAGGCTCAGTGCAATGGCAGTACACGTTGTTGTATGTACAAGTGGACACGAGAGAGAGAGAGTGAGAGAATGAGAGGGAGAGATAAAGAAACCACAAATTTCACAAGAGAAGCTTTTTATTCACGACGCTGATGTTTGCTTGCAGTGGTTCATGACTATAAGGATGATCCTGATGATACTTAACGTTTCATATCTTTCTGATTATACAACCCGATAAGAAGAAAAGAATGATACCCCTTTTTTCGTCAGCAACATAGAACCCAGCCACAATACAAAATGATAAGAGTGCAATCCAGCAATTTATTTATTTTTTGTCCATGTGCTATGTGGTTGACCTGTAGGCATGAAAATACCAGAATAAATGTACGTGTTCGTATGTATGTCCCTAATGTGTACAGTACTACATTTCTTGCACCCAAACAAACAAACTCTGTAAGTCGTTGCTCGCTGCTGACTGTCTTTCGTCCATCCAGCAGCAGCAAATCTAATAATAATGCGATGCATCAACAACATGATCCAGGAATCTCTTCTCTTGTCTTCTCGTCTTCTAGATTATTACGATATGATAAGAGAAGAAGAAAAGAAGAATAAAAGGTCATATTCCTGTTCTTAACTCTCTCTCTCTCTACCTAACTACTCTTCTAACAAAAGGTCTACCTTCCACATTATCCACTTCTTGGTGTAATATGCATAACAATGCGGTAAGAGATGGAGCGAGAGAGAGAGAGCATCACACCGTCGTACAGATCTTCTTTTCAAACATGTGTTCTTTTTATTGTTGTCCCTCGTCGTTGTGTGTACGTTGAATGTGTGTGGTGATACTATTACTATTATTATCTCCTTTTCAACCATTGTTACTCCAACAATGCCAACTGTAAACACACGGTGTCCGTGTGTGTATATAACGCAAGCTCGTATAATAAACCGAGCAAGTGGATAATGATATGATCACTGCACTCTGTGTGTACTGTTGTTCTTCGTCGTGTTTCTGAAGAGAAAAAAGTATTATCATCTCGTCTTCACTCGTTTTATTTTCTCGCCTTGCCTCCTCCAGGCGAAAAATATTATGTATCTTTCCTTATTGTGCGTATATCATATCATTAGTCAGTAGAACAAACCGGCAATGGATTTCAGTATGCATAACTCAGAAAGTAGGTATACTATGCAGGTTTTATCTAATACATGCCTTTTACGTCGTTCTTGTTTTGTGGCTGTGCGACGATATCAAAATCATTATCGTCCTGTGCAGATATGTGTTCTCATTTATTTCTCCGAAAGATATCTCTCTGGTGGACACTGATTTTTAATGATGTGCATATACAGGGTACAGTGTTCAAAAATACGTGTGCATAAGCGTATATATTTCATATGGGGCAAGTAACGCTTTGTTTTGTGAGCTTGAAGAAAAGAAACGACAGAAAATGTGTAAATCCTCCAGCAAAAAACGACTTGAAACATGATGCATGCATGCAGCACCAAGAAAAAGGCGTTCCTCCACTCATTTGTACCCTCAAGTATTCTTTATAAATGTAATCATGTAAAGAGAAATTTAAAGACATGCGTACTATTTACAAATAATACTCACTCCTCCGTTCTTGTATCTTAGAGAGGAGGAAAAACTGGCATCGTGGGATTTTTTGTAAGTGCAAGAAAGATCGAGAGAGATTCTGTAGACGAAAAAAGAGCCATACCGTACAGAAATAATGCACACATCTAATAGTAATAATAATACGTGTAATTCCCTCTTTCTTACAAGAAGGTACACTGCGCACACAGTGTAATCAGGCCAAATAATCTTGTTTTCAGGGCTTTTTATTCTTATTAAAATAATTCTGGGATCAAAAGGTCCTCTCTTTCAAAAATAAGCAGTTTATACAATTTTGCTCCTATTTTTCTGCCTGGTGTTCTTCCACTTAATAAAAAAAATACAAGCGTTGTAGCCTGAGAGCGTAAAAATCTGTTTTTCATCTGGTGCCTTGTGGTGTAGGTACCAAGAGGGAAAATATGTGCACACACTACCACACGTTATTCACATTAATTTTGTTGAGAAGGCGCACAGAAGAAGATTACACGGTTACTGCGGCTTGACTATAAGGTGGCGTGTGTTTGTGTGTGAGTAAGTAAGTGAGTCTCTGGCCCGGACTGGAAATTACTGGATAAATACTCCAGGACGACGGCGGGAGGATGCAGGCAGACGCTGTGCTATTTGTATGTGTGTGTTGATGATCTTGATCATTAAGGCTGGAAAACGAACTCTACAAAAAACGACGATCACGAGGAAAAGGCCTGCATTATAAT
The DNA here is from genome assembly GCA_027744055.1 of Callyntrura sp. NNG-2020. Classification (NCBI taxonomy): domain Eukaryota; kingdom Metazoa; phylum Arthropoda; class Collembola; order Entomobryomorpha; family Paronellidae; genus Callyntrura; species Callyntrura sp. NNG-2020. Next base: position 6,769 of record JAHZNE010000824.1, on the reverse strand, counting down.
ATGGTATGTAGGGGATGTATTAAAAATACAACAAAATGTGATTTTTTCTTGTTCATGCGTGATGATCTGGATAGGCATTTGGTAAAAGCTGAAGATCCAAATGTGGCTTTCGGCATCTTAACTAACAGACTTCGTTTTCTCTCCGTTTTCATCTTCTTCTTATTTTATGTTGCAGCAGTAACGCCGTGAACAAAGCAGCAACAATGCAATCGATGCTACTGTAATATATCATGCTTCGCCTGTCGTTTCCGTTACCCACTTTGCTATCTCTGGGTTAAACTGGAAACGCTCTCTGGCCGGGCCATCCAACAGTTCCACTTACTTAGCATACATTAATCAGACAACAACGTTGGTATTTTTAACTTGTGCCAGGGTACAGTGTGCCGCATTTACAAGATTTAGGGTAATCACGATGATGATCACTGGAGAAGTAGGTAGATGATATGGCGATGGGAAGAGGGTGATGATGACGATGCTCATTGTAAATCCGAAGCCAACTAAATTTGTATCTTTCTTCTGCACATAAATTCTCCGGGGGACACAGACATGCACACACAATCAACCAATGGACTAAATGTGATATATCTCGTAGATAGACTTACTTAAAATATGTGTAAAAGCATGTTTAGGAAGGAGTATACAGAAGGGAGAAAGAGAGGAACAAAGTGAAAGACAAGCAAGTCACTTGCGGTTACCTCCTTCTTCTCAATCTTCTCCAAAAACGGGTTTCTAAGAAGAAGATAAAAAGTGGGACTTCGCTATATTAAAACATTCTGTATGTCTACTACAGAACCGTTAGACGAAGAACTCTCTCCTTGTAACTGTCTGCAGCAACCGCACTATATGTAAACATTATTTTGCTCCAGAGAAATGGGTAGACGAAGGTACCTCATTTTTCGCCTCTCATTTCTTTATGTTCGTCTTAACTCCTTTCTCCGGCTCTCCTTCTTCCGTTGCTGGTCACGGAACAGTAATGATGGAAATATGCGTGTGTCTGTCTGTATGTATGTCTGTGTTTGTGTTTATACTTGGTTCACTCCTTCGTGTCAGAAGAAACCACTTGAGTTTTTACAAAAAAATCAAGCGATGCCGGGGAAAAGGGAAAAGTTTGCCAGGCCGAGAATAGCTACATGGCTGCAAGATACGTGCGATTATGATCTGCGAATGTGTGTGTGTGTATTCACTACTGCATAGCCAATGCAATAGCCTTATTATGTAATGGTATTTCTGCACCCGAAAAACAATGCCCATTACTGTTTAGACAGGCAGTCAATTCTTTGAAGAAGAGCGCAACTTATGTTAACCTACATTTACATGAGACACGATATTACGATGATGATGATGATGATGACGCTGCTCTGTCTGTTCATCTCATCACCATCATCATTATGACGACGACGATGAAGACGGGCAACACTACCATCATACAATTCTTTCTACAACATAATTTTTCTGCTCGAAGCATTAAGAGCTTTAAACCCATCACCAGCTCAGTCTAATGTTAGCTGCTTCTTGCTGTTCTGCTCAGTTCCCCATGGCCCATTGGGAACTGAAAGAATCCGGAGTTTGCCCTTATTTTGCTCCAGGTTTTCCGGAGAAATTGTAATGTGAGTTAAGCTAAGAGAAAAATGATGAATAGAGAGAAAACCACTGCCAGACACGAACACTACTGTATATCTTCTGTATCCAGGCGGAATTTTTTTGCGTACACCTCCTATCTATCCAGCTATTTCGAGAGAAAGTTTTTGCAAGGTAAAGGAAAAGAAGCGGGGAAGCAGGGAATCTAGCGAAAAAGTACAATTATATATAGATAGATTCAGCAAAGTACATTCCATTTCCTACTTGATGAGCTTGTGTATCTCTTCCTATAAATATGACCAGTAGTATATTGCACTCTTTTTCTTAAGAATATACATGCCTGGAAAAAATCTTATCCAGGATGTGTTTTGCTTTTTTTCTGCTCAACTTGCCTCAGGAGGAAATGAGAGACTCTCAGAGGAGAGTTCGCCTTGCGTAGTCAGGCATACAATCGCATAACTGTTTCCTGACTTGGTGTAATACACATTGTAATATGTTCCCTCATATACATACTTACAGCAATACAGTAGGTTTGTTCCCAAAATATCCTGCTACTTTTTCTACCTTTTTTTACCTTTTTTCTAGTATTCCCTCTATCCTCAGTCTCAGTTTCATGATCTGTAATCACATCATCATCATGAGCATTACATCAACTTCCTTCCACCGACAAACTACACTGTAGCTGTATAGTTGTGGCAGGAAAGCTCCTACCACTTAACAGACTACAATGTATGATTTATGTGATCCTGGAAAAAATGTAGCTTCTCGGCTTAAATACAAACAGGGTTTTATCGTGTGCAGTGCAGTGACTAGGTTTTCCGTATCAATGACTTTTATTGTTGTTGCTTGGTGTGTCGTGTCTACTAAAGGTGTACACCTCCTCCTTTTTCTAACTTGCTGCTGGCGTACACAAATATATACTTTATCTATAGAAAACCTTTACGAGTTCCGTTTCGGTTATTACGTGCAAGCATTACTTTAGACCAAGAAAATTATAAGTAAGTCAAACGCAATTTTTATTGAAAAGGTAGCGTGTACAGGGTACTACACCAATTCATTTCTGTTGAATTGTGGTAGACAGAAATTATTTCATTATGGTTACAGTTATCCAAAGCATGTGAGTCCAGTGAGCAGCAAGGGTAGCTGAAAAGCTCACAGGCACCGAGATAATCGAGATAAACATCAGACAAATAGCTAATAATTGTAACATCGATAACGGCTATAATGATCAACAAGAAAACATAAAAGACCTTTAGTTTGATTCAGTCCCGACTTACTGCTTTTAATTTCCTCCTTGGAGCAACATGGATTTTTCCGGGACATGTCTGAAGATGCTCGCACGTACACGCAATCCCATATTCGGGAAGCTCTGTAACTGCCAATAGTGGAATACCGGCCAAGGAGGAGATATTCGAAAGAAAATCAAAAACCACTTTGGACACCCTTCTGGGATCAGAAAATGCCTGCAATACGAAGTATATTGTACTTTGCTCCAAAGACCCTGTAGCTTTGCTCGAAGCGTGTTGTACCTGGGCATTGCCTTGTGCGTGCACAAGCCAAAAATCCCTTTATTCTGTACAAAGGTGAAGGCATAGAGATGGAGGAGTTTCCAATATTTTTATCATTACGATTATTACCCATGCTCTTCCTTGGTGAAGGAACTAGAAAATGAATAGCGGCAACCGTTGTTCTTTTGGTTCGGTGGTGCAGTGTCTGCAGCAAGCTATTCAATTGGAGTCATTTAGAAAGCTATTATTACCCATCATATTATCGTAATATCGTAAAAGTACAAAAAGGGAGTGGAGAATGTGAGCAGTGCTAGGGCATTTCACCAATGTTTGGGAACAGATTATGATGATGTTGAGATGATGATGATGATGTTCTAACAATAAAGCTAATAATACATACCGATCATTCAAAAAGACGGAGGAGGACGATGATGATGGCGACGGGAATGATGATGACCACCGCCAATAATAATAGTAGAATATAGTAAAAGTGACTGGCTATCGAACTTGCTGACTGATATATACTGTATTCAAAAAAGGAACAATTTTCTGATCAAGTGATCTGATAAATCTCTTTCCTTTTTTCTCTTCAATATAAAATGACTTACTGTGCCTGTGTGTGTGTGTGTGCCTGCGCGTTTCTGTGGAGCGGAGATCACGAGGAAATTGAGCCCAGAAGGGAACTCATACAAGGGCAAAATGTTTCATGATGAAAAAATAAGTTGATCAGATAAATATACGCATTGATTTCACAGTGAGAGAAAAGATAGAAAGAGGAAGATTGTGATCAAAAAGTGACGAGAATGATCGCCATCAGCAGGGAAAATGATCAAATGAGGGCATGCATGTGGTCTTCTTCTCGTATCGTCCTTCCTTACTATTATCATTATTATTATTATGATTATTGATTACAATTCTCTAGAAATCTCAAATCTCATCACATCACAACCGCATCTGCCTTTTTCCCTTTTTGTATGCACGCGTCCAACCAAATAAATAAGTGAATGTGAGTCATTCACTGTTTTGAAATGCGGAGATATATGTGGTACACTTTCTCATACTTTCAAACTTCTTGGGTTTCAGCAGCTTAACTTAACTTTAGGAGTTACAACATGATTCTCTCATATTCTGCTATTCTGCTGGGGGGAAATGTTGGATATGTACTGTAAATTCAATATTACGCTAATGGGAGAGAACTACAACAATTACACTACTTTTATAAAAGCTACATGTTGCATGGCTGATTTAATATTGAAAAAGCACTAGGGTCTCTACGTCGTCACGCGTATATACGTACAGGCACGCGGACTCGTGGAGAGCGGAGGGAACAGGAACAGGAGAAAATAATTGATAACTGATCCGTGAAAATATTATGAATGATTTCAACTTGTCCACTGTCCATTTATTTCAACTTGGTTGCCCCCTCTTGCAAAATGTGGAGGACGGAAAGGAAGGGAGAGACGGAGAAGCGGAACGCAACTTTATTAAACTGCAACAGGCACGAAACAGCGTACTGATTGCGATGGTTGTAAGGCTGCTGATGGTGAAGGTTGATAAGCCTTTAAAAGCTAATTTCCTTCTTTCCTCGAGATGAGTTCACGTTGCGTTTCTTAATTCTCATTTCGCATCAATCTCTTGGTCATCTTCGTCATCATCCTCATCACCCAACATTATCTTGGTTGGATCACATATTTCATGATAAATTCAATATTAGCTGACTGGTCGCTGTGTGTAATAATGTGTGTGTGCGGAGGTATTAGTCCAAAGTCTTGCTTATTGTAGCAGCAAGTCCGCTTCATCTTAGGTGTGCTTCATCTTGTTCGATCCACAGGCAAAAATATTTCTGCAAAAGAAGGATGATGAATGGGAGCAAAGTCAGAAAAGAGACAGGCAGGCACATTCAGAGGAGGGAGAGAGAAAGGGAGAGACTTGAAGCAAAAATAGCTGTCTTAATGAGCACGCGTATCATCGTCATTATCTTTCCGTCATTCCATTCCTTGAACCTGTATACACGCATTCAATAAAAAGTAAGCAGTAACAAAGAATGATACAGGCTGAGGCGTATGATGATAATAAATTAATATTAACTTGTGGTCGAGTGTCTTCTGTCCTCCCATCTTCTTCATCATCAGTCAGACTACAGAGGATAGATGGATACTCGTACGGTGTACATTACGCAAATACGTACTCCGTCTTAGCGTTCTGGTAGACGCCTCGAGTCCTAAAGAACAACTACACACAAGGAAAGAACAGTAACGAAAACAGATAATACCGTACGAAAAAGGTTCTCTCCTAGAGGAGGGGGATGATGATGATGACGACGTTTGTCTTTGGGAGAGTATTATATTATAGGAGTAATCGCTAATTGAACATTGTCAAGAGCCCCGCACAGAAAAAAATAACCGCTTACATCATGCAAGAATGTTGTGTGGTCATTTTCGAAATTAAATAGAACCGCAAACAAACCACACGAGTTGTAGGAACAAACAAGTTCTCGAAATTAGGATTTACTTCCTATTGAAATTGTTATTTTCTTTTTCCTCAATCTACCGGTCGATATTCGATATGATGGTGTATAGTTTTCTGCCCGAATTGGAGGCTTCATTATTACTGTGTGGAGAAAGTTGAATTACAGGAGAATCTATATGGTACAATACCTCTATACCACTAACATCACGTATTTGATACTCGTTTCTACCCAATGTAACATCGGTTTTACAACTTTCCTACAAAAACATTTAGTTGGTTATTTGTACACACACAACTTGTATACGGAAGAATTTTATTTGGAACATGTGGTCACTTCCTCCTTTACTTCTGACTTCATTCCTTTTATTTGCAACTCCTGATGAAACGGATAAAGTGGAGGGAAACGCTGACGTCGTTGTCAAACTTTTTGTTATACGAATATGAATGAAGTTGAGATGCGGAGGATGACCAAGTTCGTAAAAAATGTCCACTTTGAGGGTTCGTTTTATAGTTTTTTTTAAACCAAGTACGCTGCTCCATTTCATTTCTTTAACGAACGTACTACACTAAATCATTCCGAAGTTTCCTTCGCGGTAGTAGTTTAGTTTTAGGTCATCTATGAAACGAAGAAAAAAAACAATAAAACAATCCGAGTAAAAACAAAACTTTAAGGACGAACACATATTATCGAGAGAGGAGGGCAATAAAACTTTAAGTTTACCTTCCAATTGTATTGTTTACGAGCAATTATGGAAGTACAACTATCACCACTACCGTCAACAGTCTTTCACTTACTTCCATTCCCTGTCGTTGCGTTGCGTCCATGTTTACTACCACTGCTGCCAATAATTATTTCGATTGTTTTATTATTCTACACGCTCACGCTACACAAAAACAGTTCGCCGATGAAGCGACTCTACAATTAAATGCTGGCTGATACAGCGATGAGGAGAAACGGAGAAAAAGTAATAATAAATACGAAACTGAAAACTATGTTAGACGTTAGACGATGAAAGGCTGCGCTGACTAGGAGGAATTTACGGGGCTCCTCCGTGTCGTTCCGTTCCATTTTCATTCTTTCAACAGAAAAAAATATTACACAATATTTCCGTTTCATTTTATTATTTTTCAACATAAACATAGGCATAATGAGCTCCCCTATTAGTTAGATGAGACCGTCCCTGTAACGAGTACAGTATTAAAATCAGGTGTAC
>JAHZNE010000823.1:0-24517 GCA_027744055.1 Callyntrura sp. NNG-2020 | reverse complement strand
GGTAATCTTTTCATCGTACTTAAATAATTAGGAAGAGAATACTTAATTTTAATTGTTAACTGTTTACCCAAATGTAATGTTTTCTCCATTATATCGTAAATGTAGGTTTGCATCATTATAATTATGGTAGATAATAACCCTACATAAAAATACTGAAATTTACTTTTTACATGTTATACGAATTTTGATTTTATTACAATGCTATATACTGCGACTTCTGCTATTTCCATTTCTACTTCGCATTGTTTAGTCACTGACGACATTCCACTTGAACGAATTTTTTAAACCAAAATTCTGAAGATGATTTCTGATTTAACCTGGAAATATTTCAAATTAATTGTTGATTTAGGCCGTGCTGTATACGCAGTACCGTTTGTCCTGTTGCCTAATGAAGAAAAATTTATAGTTCACCCCCGGGGAGTAAAAAACCTGTGGGCACTGACTGTCACGTTATCAGCGTACATAGCTTATGTAGTGTATGGCATCCTCACAGATCTCCCACAGCTTCGTAACAGAGACCCACAATTAGCGGGTGATACAATATTCCGATCAGTCATTTTGGCTATTTTATTTATCATTTTTATTTTAACGTTGCATCTTCTTTTTTTGCCCAACGATATTATTGACTTCGTCAACGCTTGGATTTACTGCTACAGAAGATACGGAGGTAATGATTAAGATATATATAACACCATTCCATTATTTTGGAAGTATTCCTACATGATTAAATATAATTTTAAATAATTTTTTTTCTCGGAATACAAAGACATTTTTATTAGGAAAGAATATCTAGACGGATGGCGAAACGATTGTCAGTCCCTTCTCCGCTGGGGTATATTTACAATGCATACTTCTCTACCAGCACTGCTACTGATTCATTTTTGGGAATTCAAAGAGAGCAAACTTTATTTTTATCGCCTCTTTGTCAGCATTTCCTCAAATCTATCTTTAACAATCATCCTTACTGTAATGAACATGATAGCTCTTTCCGTTGGTGTTATTGCTATTGCAAGCGTCATCTTGTTCTGCATATCCATTCAAGTCATTCCTGCTACCTTGCTTTTTCAAGTTTTAAAAGAATGCAAACCAGTCTACGGACCCTCACGTTGGAATAAATTTAAGACGAAGGACAGTTTGCGACAACTGGATACCATGATAAAGGTCTACCATACGTTAGCATTACTATCTAATCGAGCGAATGAATGCTTTCGTACTTGCCTCCTAATTCTTCAATATCTAGTTAGCTACGTGGTCGTGGCATGCAACGTGTCCTTTTCACAATTACGACGCAGCCTAAGTTGGAAAGTTAACGTTTTATTTTTGCTAATTTCCTTTCTATCAATGATTTTCTGGACAATTGCACTGTATTCTGCAGGATTTTTGTTCAAATCAACAAAGCGGTGGATTGATATGTGGAGGAAGAGTCCAGTTGTGTCTCGGAACAGAAATAAAATATACTATCGAAGGGTTATAAAATCGTTTAGGCCAGCTGCTTATTCATTTTCGAATTGCTTTAATGTGACCCTCGTTAAAGTACTCCAGTTTATAAATTTTACAACATGGGGCACAATGAAAGGGCAGTTATACATGAAGAAGTACAAATGGTTACGCAAATAGTGTGCTTGGAATAGCTGACGGAAATATTTAACCGTGCTTACATTCTCGTATGCTGGAATACATTTTTAACACTTCTCAACATACTACCGTGTATGTGGAATGTCGATGCTACGAATTATGTCCTAATAATTTATTGTATTGATTATTGTAGACGTAAGCATTTAAAAGAACAGTTTTGTAATAATAAATTCATTGAATTAAAGTAAAATTAAGTTGGACTACCTACCTACGTGTAACGAAATACAACTTAATATATGATGATGGTGCTATGCTTTTTTGCTAAAACGTAGCAGAATGACAAAAACATAAAAACGTAGTACGACTTTATTTTAGAGCTTTGTCTCAAATTGCCTTGAAGTATCACAAATTTACATGCATAATGAATATGACATACTTTTTTATTTAGGACAAAGCAATTTCCAAGAAAATCATTAAAGGTGTAATTGAAAAAAACTGAAATCGCCACTGATGGAGGCACAGCAAATTATTTTATGTCTATATATACCAATCTTTAACAATGATATCCTGTAAAGTAATTTATAATGTAAACTTTCAACATCTCGATCGTGTAAGATAAGCATTGTATGAAATAACATAAAAATGTTGTCGTCCACATATTTATAGTTTGTATCTAGTTTGCTGAGAAAGAAAGTACACGTAGCTGAATTTAAAAAAATACATCCACATATGCCGTTATAAACACTATACAAAAATGGACAAATTAAAAATATTACTACATCAATGAGCAACATTAGCACTCTAACTAACCTTTAGAATGGAACACTAAAAATACAGGTTTTAAATACTTTTTATCACTATTATTATGAATGAGTATGAAATTATGGCAGATGGAGGCATACTTGATGCTTCATATTATTATTTCTATACCCACCTTTAATTATAATTTATTCGTACAAAAAGCGATGGAAAAGGAACAATGTAAAAATGTACATATACTCTTTGAAAACAAAATACAACCCGTACCTATCACAAAATGACAATTCCTTAACTTTCGGTGATAGCAATGTTCTTTCTTTCTTTCAACTTTTCATGTTTAACGAAATTAAGACATTATAATAATTAAGTAATATTACGTACATGTAGCTTTCCCTAAATTACACGTGAACAATATTTTCCTGTTTTTATTGGCGAATGAAAAGCATCTCGCTATACTGACGAATAAGTGATTTCAGTGATTAGGTCATTTTTGCATTTCATTAATTATGGCGTTTAATTTGAATTACGATTCGGTTATGTCGAAATACAAACCTGGCATATTGCGACAAAACTCTTAATACATTAATATATTTTTGGAAAACATTTTCAAGGTTTTATAAATTTAAAATTTATCTTAATGGATGTTTGTGCTCTATACATACATAGTACCTCTTTGTAGTGAGCAACTGAAGTTATAACGGCTTGTAATTTAGTGTAGGTACCAGTAATCTTAATGCATCAAGTACGTATAATTTTATAATAACTCTTTCAAAATCCGTAGTAGTAATCAACTTCAGTTTTAGATACAAAGTCTAAAAGTTTGTAGAACATGGATACTTTTATGCTAATACGATATCCCAGACGAAACGTGTTAACTGTGAAGAAATGGTCAATTTATTATAAAATCGATACAAAGTCAATTTTAATGCATAAGTAAAAAAAATAATGTTTGTATAATCACTCTCGAAAACAATTTTCGTTCGTTTTCAACTCCTATTTCATCTATTATAGATAATTAAAGTAAGTTTATGCTACAACGGAAGGGGAAAACGTTTGTATTAGGTTTTGGCATTGAAAAGTATATTCCTTTCGAGGGGGTGAGACTTGTATTTAAAATATTCAGTTTCTCAGGAGCTACTCAGGAGTAGTCAGGACACGTTTTCTTGGCTTGAGCCTTAGTATTAATAATGGATGATAAAATCAAATGCTATTATATAACATGTAACATGCGCTTTTGCCATATGATTATTTGCTTTCAGTTCAGTTTCAGTAGTTGCCTATCAGGGATTTTACTATCTTTTAGTTATCTAATAAAATCTTTCGGTTAAGAATTTTGTATGCATTTCAGTTACACAAATTAATTATGCGACAGAGTAGCCAGTAGATGATAGGCCAATACTGGTCACCTCGAACCCCTAGAACGATAGAACTGTGGCTATATAGTGATTTTAAACCGATCAAGATCGAACCGTTAAGAAACCGTTACATCTCCATAACTTTAGAAATGCAACCTGTGGCACATGAAGTTATTTAATTTTAGGTTGACAAAAAAGCGCAATTTGATTTTGAAAATTTCATAGCCTTAAAATGGTAATTTTTGGCTTGTTCTGAAGATTGGTCTAAAATCTACTCTACTGTTTTAATGAACTACAATGCACAAGGACAGCGTAACAAACATGTGAATCAGTTTTTCTTCTAAAGACGCTTTGCACTTGGCTATGCGATATATTTGACGAGTTTATTACTCATTACCGTGTAAAAAAATGCATTATAGTGCTAACTAATGTGTTGCAGGGTTAACAGCTACGTTACTAAAATATGATTAAATACGTGATGTGTTTCACATTCATCCCTATCAGAACTCCTATGCCTCATTATTTTATTTGCCCTTCACAAAGACAAAGTAAGGTGCTTGTGTGCAGTTGTTTCATGCAGCTAACAATTCAAAAAACTAGATATCTCGCTAGTGATGAACTTGGTATAACCTACAAAACAAAGCACATACGTACAATATATGAGAAAACCAGCAAAGCTGCCAGCGTGCATACTATAGGTATTCAAGCTTTAAAGTATTGCATGCCAATAAATTGTCTTTTATTCTCAGCCCCACGCGTCGGAATGTATAGTGAAGAATATCCATTTAAACGACATAATCTTCATCATCGCATCGTCGTGGTTTAACTAATGCAAGAGAGAAAAAACGACTTGTACGAATGTAGATAGGCATTTCTTCGTTAATTTGCTATTTTGTTCCCATACTACTAGTTAGCTAGCTGGTTGTTTATCGTAAATACCATCTCATCATTATCAGTCAGTCACTTTCCACTCAAAACACTATATTAATATACATGAGAAGTACCTGAAAAATTTTTCTTCAGCGGCATATTTCAGGTAAGTGTTATAAAGAAAAATATGCATTCCTTTTTCACTGGACGACTAGGTACACGTCCCCTACACACTACAAGGTACAATTTGTAGTTGTACAGTACACATGGATCAGTATTGCAATGTACAATCTTTTCCCGTAATGCATTATCATCACAAGTATACCTACGCCAAAGTCGTAAACGTAAAGCAGGGAGTGTGTTATTTAAAAAAAAAAACTTGTTCGGTCCATGCATAAGAGTTCCTGAAAAAAAAACGCTAAAGCATTACTACGTACGTACGGTGAATAGGCAGCTTTTTACGGCCTCGGTGAATGAATAGTGCCGAACTGGACATGGTATATAGTTTACAGCATGGCGAGGACAAAAAAAGCGCACAGAAGGATGCTAATGTTGGATATAAACTAAAAGAGTATATGCACAGCTATTAGAATTACAAACGAGCATTTCCCGCATCAAGCTTCTCATGTGAAGCTGTTATCCAGTTGAAGGGGATCAAGTTCAAAAGCCAAGAACCACAGCCCATATCGTTTGAAAGAACTCGACATTTTTTACTGTGTGTAATTTTTCCAAAATTCCAGATGGGTCAGTACACCGGCGGTTACTCGCTCCTCTAACTATAATTGGTACATCACACCTAATTTCAAACAAAAAGAGTTTTAATGCAGCTAAAAGTTAATTGTACAGCTGCAAATCACTCGTTGCATGTTGTATTAGAAGATACAACTGCAAGAGGGAGGCAGCTCAGGAAAACTGCGGTGAACGCAGAAGACGGTGATAACAGAGGAGGGCAGCATCAGTGCAACAACTACTCCACAACAAAAGTTTTATTGCAGCAGCTGCTCGGCTCCAGCTTCTGTCACAATTAATATTGCTCATCACATAATTGCTGAGCTCACGGTATGTTGCTATTAAATTAAACTCACAATCCTATCTGCACAATAAACACTGTAATGCATCACAAACCGTTCGTGTCGTAAAAAATTATTACTGCAAGCGTATGAAATTGTCATCAAAACAAAATGTTTCATTCATTGCAATTAAGTATGTACCATAATCATTATCATCATCCTTATTATTATTATTACTGAATTCTGAGTACGTACGTGCACTTTTACTTAATGGTGCCGTATGAATGACTAAAGGAATAAGCTGTTTTTAGATGATAATGAAGTTGATGCTGTCACTCCCTATCAAAATTTTTCCATACGCTTTTTTGTTCTTATCTACATGCCTGCTGCTGTTTAGCATGCCTAAGTGATGATGTTGTTGAACTGGTAATGAATGGATTATTTCATTTGCCAGAATTACCAAGTAAGCATTCTTCGCGATATATGACGCTTTGTATAGCAAACATTGTTGACATATGGAAGTGGTTATATAAGAAAAACGGTATTTGTGTCAAATTTTATTTAAAAAAAATAATAAATCCTGTTTCTTATTCAGAGTAGAAGAATACATTGTTGAAGGATAACTCTTCTGGGTCCAGTGTAAGTCAATTTTTGTCACAAAATCGCTTGTATGTATCGTATCTGCATGCATACTATCAGATAGATACGGTGCTGTGCTGGAAATTGGAAGTGTTCCGTGAAAATTACAAACGGGGGTGCGAAACTTATAATACTTTTGTTGTACAAAAGGGCTGCTAATTACATCTGTCCGAATTCTGAAGCAAATGAACAAAACAAAAACTCAAGATGCTGTACCTTGAAGATTACATTGAAAGTAAGACTACAAAGCTGTTGTGATACATGAACAATATTAAGCTTTAAGTCACGGTCTAACATAACGAAACTGTTTTATGTACATCTCTCATGAACTACTATTTATGTATTTCACAGTGATAGAGCACCTTCCACAGGAGCTGAAGGATAGATTCACTGAAATTCGAGAACTGGATTTACAAGTCCAAAGTACACTTAACTACAATATTCAAAAATCATTTTGTAAAAATCAGTGGTCGTAAAAAGTAACATTTTAATTATGTGCAAAAAATTATTTACTGCGCGCGTAGATGCAACCGATAAACTGGAAGAAAAAGTGAAGGAGTTTTTTGGAAGTGCAAGGAAGCTAAGACCGTCGGAGAGAGAGGAGATTTATGAAATAATGAGAAAGGAGTATTACAGAGTACTTGAAGATGCTGGTACTTGCTTCATTTCCATCATTTTAATTTTATTGTGTTAACAATAATTCTACCGGAATAGGAAGCATATCATATAATTATGTATTTTATGTTGATGCTCATGCAGATGAAAAAGTACATCAAGCAAATCAAATGTATGATCTAGTGGAACGCTATATTCGGCGTTTAGATCAGGATTTGTATAAATTCAAGATGGAATTGGAAGCTGACAATGCTGGAATTACAGAAATACTTGAAAAAAGTAGGTTATCTTATAACGATTAAAATTATTATGGGAGAATATATTAGGTATACAATATTTCCAGCATCGCGTACCGTTCGTTAAAAGTTAAATGTTTACATGAATGCTTTGTGCAGGGTCCCTTGAACTAGATCATAATGGAAATAAAGATGCAAGAGAAAAAGACTTGCATTCAGCTCAAAATTCACAGAAGGAAAATCGGCTCCTTCCAGTGACTCCTCTAAGCGGAATAAAAATCGAGAAAAGAGGAAGAAAACGTCTCGGAAATGGGAAGATAAAAACAGAAAGTGGTACCGCAACTCCAACCACGTCATATACCGGTGATCATTTGGACTTTGCAGCCAACTCCCTTGTGGCTGCATTGGCCCAAACTATTTCAGTACAGAAGGTAAATTTTAAACGGGTTATGGGGAAAGTGCTTGTAGAAAAAGTACTTCATGACATGTTCATGTCACAATTTTTTTTAGAAAATGAATGGACAGCATTATGATCCATACGGAGACGATCCTGCTCTTGGATTATCATTAGACATGACAGACTCCGAGCTCAAACGTAAGAAGACTGAGGGACTAGGTAAAATGAATGGTTCGGAAGATGGAGCAAACGGAGTTAAAAGAAATAAACGGTACGGGTAAAATTCCAAGCTTTGTGCCATTTAATGTGCATGGGTAAAATTTTATCAACAGTGTGTTTTTGCAAATATGGCTTCAACAGGAAATCTCAGCACTTAAAAACAGGTAAATACTCTGACGAAGCCGAGGCTGAGCAGAATGGTCAGGATTTGGACCAGCCCGAGGTATGGCCGTATGATCCTTCTGAGCCCCGATATTGTTTATGTAACCAAGTCAGTTACGGCAACATGGTGGCTTGCGACAATGAAAATGTAAGTTTTCGGGAATTTAAGCCCTATTATCTTCAGTAGTTGTGTTAGTTCCAATCGTCATTCGGTTTTGTTTGGTCATGCAGTGTCCCATCGAATGGTTCCATTATGGATGTGTTGGAATACAGACTTCTCCAAAGGTAACAACCCTTTTCAAACTTGATGTACCCATTTTTTAATAGAGCTACATACTTACCTTACTTTCAATTCTATTAGGGAAAGTGGTATTGTCCAAAATGTATCACAACTGTTAAGCGGCGAGGAAGGAAGCAACTAAATCCCCAAACTTAACCAGTACATACCCAAGAACAAACAAAGGGTAGTAGAACATCGCATTGCACGCATCCATAGTCAAATTGAGGACTTTCAAGATCAAATATTTGGAGTTGAATATTATACATTCATATTTCAATTGTTGGCCTGCATTGGTTCTAGAAATGTAATACTTTCGGGAGTTCCGTAGTACATGGAACGGATATACTGCTTACGTTAGTATAATCTTTACCTTTGTCATGTAATTATCACAACGCCAGTACATTACACCAAAAAATATTAAAAACCTATGCAATTTAGCATACAAAAAATTTTCTGTAAAAATATTCAAACGAAATCAGAAAAACAATTCGACATTGGATAACTTTTGTCGAAGACAAAAACTACTTACTACTTAGAACAGCATTTTAATTGTTCTACACTACATAATATAAACTTATGTAAAGCTTTTGTGTCAAGTAAACCTGTGCATGAGTAATCATGAATTATAGGCAGTACGCAAACATGTAGTTAAATGTTATTCTGATGTTTGAAGAATGAAAAGTATTAAAACATGTGTCACTATTATACGATGTTACTACTATTCATTAAAAGTAAATGCAAAGACTGTATGGACTGCTTAAAAAGTATAATAATAATAGTATAATAATAATACTAATTAGTACATTAGTTTGTTAATGTTGTTTGCACAACATCTTCAAATTCAACTTGTAGAATAGTTTAAGCGTGGTAGTTTAGGTACGTTCTATATCGTAGAATACAGTTTACATCAAAAGGGCAATTTGTGTTTGACCATTGATGTCGTAATTTGTATATTTAATGATATTCCATAGAAAACGAAACATAATCATTCTGAAATCATTATTATTACCCAACGTTGCATTTAATTATTATCATAAATAGTAGTTGCTACTTGTCAAAACAGTTTTGTGTGAAAGCAATATATACTACCTATTTTACTGTAAAACATATGAAAATACAATATCATGTCTACTGCTGGAAATACTAATCAGATTACTACTTAACTTCAATTCACCTCGGGTATATTGCAACCGTGGATTTGAATAAAATGATATTAAAATACAAAAAGTATTGTAAACTGTTGTTTGGAAGATGTAGAATATATTTTGTTTTTTTTGTGTCTGTGTACTCACAAGTTTGGCCAGTCTATACAAAAGTGAAATGAAAACGCTTCAAGTATAACTTCGATTGACGATTGTATTTAAATAAAAATTGCCAGTTTCAACCAGTCAAAATTAAATTTCGTACAATCGCTCAATTTTGTTTCATTTTTCTTTATTTTCACCGTCATAACATTTTTTCAACAACGATACTTCAATACGTGAAGATAAACAGTTTATATTATTCTCTACGAAATTGCAACTAAAATGTGTAAGTAACAACATACACACCTGAATATAATAACAGCATATGTATACACTGTATATAATTAACAAAAAATAATCATCAGAATAATACAATTCTAATTTGGATTCTAAAATATATTATAGTTTGTTTGTTTATATGTTAGATTGAATATTATGTAGTTATACATCTGCTAAACACATTATTAATATTCATAGAAAAATTAAATACTCACTCTATAATTAAAATTGCTGGAATTCTTGATTCGTTATTATTTGCACATGAGTTTAAGCTGAGCAGGTGCATTTATTACATTACAATGATAAATTATAGGATTGTTGGGAAATAAAACAGCATCACCAACAACCTCAATCAACAAAACTACTTGGCATTAAATAACGCTTTAAGAGAATAACAGTAAACAATTTTATACAAAAGAGAAATTGCCGAAAAGAAGCACGTAATTTGTCAAATTAACAATAATTATTTCCTGTCATTCACAGATTGCACGTGTTTGTGCAATATTACTTTTATAGTTGAGCCTGTGATCCTCTCCAAGACATTTGCCCCATTGAAAAATTAGTGGATCCATAAAACTCTGATTGAGTTGGACCTGGAGATGTTCCTTGCTGAAATTTTTATACAATATCCCAAGTCAGTCGATATTTCACATTACGCGTCAGCTAACGCTAAATAACTACAGCATATTAATTTTTTTCACCTGTAAAAATTGGTGTTGCCCCAATATTTACCGTCATTGGACAATTTGGCACTGGCCTATTACGCAGGAAAAGATTTAATTAAGCATTGCTGATTCAAAAAATAGTTATATTAATCAAAGTATATTTTGAACTTACTTTCCACCCCATGTAACATTTAACTGGTAACTACCAGGTATTCTGGGTACATACACTGCTTTATAAACACCACCACCGACGGGTTGAACTGTGACAGGCACATCTACATCAGAACTGTGAAGAGAAACTTGAGCTGGACCAAGCCCAGCTTGTGAAGCATCAATTGTAAAGTAGGCTTCCTCCCCACAGCGAGCAGACACTAATCCTGCTCCACTTAACACGACAGGACCTTCATACTCCCTGTATTTCAAAATTCATAATCACCATTTTACATTTGAAAAACTACTCAAGACAATAAACAATTTTGTGGTAAAAAAAGATAGGTGTAATTACCCAGCTGGGGCAGCGTGCACGACGATCCTTTTAGGTGCACTTTCAATGTCGAAATGGCCCCATTTCAAATTCAATAGGTATTCTCCCGACTTTACTGGATTTAATATTAACTTGCATCTACTAGCTAATGCAGATTCAACTCGAGTGAAGTCCGATACATCACTGTCTGCATTACCAATCGGATCCACTGATGCTTCTAATGTTCCTGGTCCAGCGTCTACGGTATTGAAGGCAATTTTTCTCTCCTCTCCGACAGCCAACTGGATTGCTTGATCAGCAAGAGGGTCGTCATTTGTACTGGTGCTACAATGTGCGTCCCATCCACCAATGACCCTTAGTTTAGATCCATCAACAACTCTTGGGTGAAACGGTGATCCTGGGATGTCGATTCCAGCCCAGGTTACTCTCACATCAAATACACCCACCTCAGTAGGCACGTAAGTAGCTTGAAAGTGTCCAGAGTCCTTTTCTCCGGAAACACGTTTAACCTCACATTTGGCAACGGATTCAGGTCCTTCCACTGTAACAGAAGGGACTCCCGGTAAACCAGGCCCAAATATTTGGAAAATGGCGGGCACTGCAACATGGGCATAATTTAATCCAGGTCCATCTGCTTTTGCTGCCCCTGCTTCTTCTGCCTGGATAACGATGGGACAGCCTGGGACTGGCTCACCTCCATAGTTCAACATAATTTTGTATTTTCCAGGACGTTTAGGCGTGAACCTGAGTACATTTTCTCCATGCTTATCATCTTTGTATGGGAATAATGGTTTAGGGAGACCTTCCGGTCCAGTTACATCACTTTCTAACAAAGCATCCCCAGCTTGGGAAACATCAACAGGTAAAATGATAGATTGTCCAACGGTCAAAGCAGTGGGAATAGATCCAATAAGCACCTTCTGTGGATCATATACATGGCACATAAAAGGGGAATTTTTAACCATTTTGCTCCTGTGATACACAGCAACTTCGTGCGCTCCTGGCACATTTGGAGTGAATTCTGCACGCAGGTTCCCATCACGCTGCTGATAACAGCGTACTGGAACTGCAACTCCTCCTGGGCCACTCACTACTACATCAAAATCTCTTCCGGAAGATCCCTTTGTTAAAATTGTAAAACCCGCTGAACGACTGCATCTCGCCAAATACAGACCAGGCCCTGACGCAACAGTGTCCTTGGAATGGACACCGCTATCAGTGACAATTAGGTCAAAAGGACATCCTTTAGCGTTGAACCCATGGCATAGCACATGAACTCTGTGCGTCAGAGGTAGAACAGGCTTAAAATTGATTAGGAAAATTCCGTTCCCCATGTTTCTTCTGTTACAGCGAACGTCGCCCAAGCCAGTTTTAATTTTTACATCGATAGCGTCATCAGAATCAACATCAAGGCCGGATCTAGAAATGTCCACTTTAAACGAAAAATCTTGTCCCAATACTGCTGTCTCTGTTTTCTCTCGTATACGAACGAGCAGTGGATCAAATACTCTGGCTTTCAGTGGTTGAGGCAGAAGCAATGCTTTTGAACCCTCACTCACTGCAATTTCATATATTCCAACACGATCTGGGGTGAATTCAGCTCTCATATAACCAGACTGCAAAGCCCTTGTGCGTACTCTTATGGTGCTTGTTCCATCGGGTCCAATTACACTAACATCCGGATTCTCGGGCCCCCTCTTTTCCAAATCAATAAACGCTGTTGTTCCAGCAATCACTGCATCCAATCCTGACGCTACGATACCTTGCTGAATCATTGAGCTATCACTAATACTCTCCAGTTCCAGACCGGACACCCCATTGATTGTGGAGTAAGATTCTTCTATGGCACATTCAAACGGGGAACCCGGTACATCCACATCATTAAATGTAATATTCACAAAGTGTGTAGTTGCCTCTTGAGGAACAAATGTTACGTCATAAAGGCCTCGGCTTCTTGCGGTGACTTCCGCTCGTAACGATTGTTTTCCTGTGGTGACAACAAGCTCCAAAGTACCTTCCCCAGCGGCTGACGCATCAACAGTGAAAGTAATTGGTTCTCCAACATGTCCATCTTTAAGTCCAGCAATCTTCACTTTACCAGCGTTATATACGTTGCAACTGAAAGGACTTCCGGCTACGGGTTCTCCATCCAAATTTATAGAAATAGAGTGCGGACCTACTTCTGTTGGTGTAAAAGTAGCTTGAATTTTCTCAGGGAGGGAGCCAGTCAAGTTTATAGGTAAGTGGATGGCAGATGGACTAAGAACTAGTACGTTGCATGATGAAACTTCCGCTCCTATAAAACCCGATTCATTTATGAAAAATTTATGTAACATACTAATTTGGGTCAAACAAGTTACAAAGTCATTTCATGAAAATCTAGATTTTTTTCTCTGCGTTTTATCTTACCTTGTGGATCGATGGTTATAGTAGCAGGTTGATTTGCAGCAGCAGACTTTAGGGCGCCGCCTGTAACTAGAACTTTCTCCGTATCTGTCACTTTGCACGTAAAAGGAGAACCTGAAACAGCTTCACCATTGAACCTGACAGAAATCATATGTGGAGCTGCTTCCTGTGGCCTAAAATTAACGCGAAATTTAGCATTTCCTTCGGCTTGCACATAATTAGGCACATTGCGTCCACCAACTGATACAATGATCTCTAGGTTTCCAGCACCGCCGCCAGAAGCATCAATTGCAAAGTAAACAGGCTTTCCTCTGAAACCGGGACTAATATCTGTAACGCGAACTTTACTTGCGTCATAAGCTTTCACCAGAAATGGACTTCCCGGTACTGTGACACCACCGAGGGAAACTTCCACTGTATGATCACCTGTACAAATATATAGTTGGGTTTGTTACGCTCGTATTACGAAAAACCAATTAATGGTGAAACAAAATTCTGATGTTTTTACACGATAACAGTAATCGTATAAACATCTACAGTATCTTAAATGACACAGGAAGTCAACTACATGCATGACGGCACTCACCTACGTCAACAGGAACATATTCTACAAGGTAACGATTATCCGATGGCATTTGTATGGATGAATGTACAATCTTTTTGAGTGGACCAGTGATCTTGACTTCCGGTGTTCCTAAACTTACTTCCGGCTCAATCATGAATGTTGCTCGACGTCCTACCGGAACTTTCTCCAATCCCTCTCCGGAGATGTTAACTTTTGATGCATCAACAACTTCGCACTTGAATGGGCTCCCTAAATAGTAATTCAGTTTAACGCTGATTAGCTCACTCCAATTTTGAACCACTAATTTATACCGTTAAATAAATTTTCTTTTGCACGCTAAGTTACCTGGAATATCTTCCGAATTAAACCTGAGCTCTATCATATGAGGCTTTGCCTCTTTCGGAGTAAATGATATGGCATAAGTGTGGCTTCCTTGAGCTTGAGCAGAAGTTGGAACCTGGCCTCCATTAACTGTTACTTCTAAATTACCTGGGCCAGCCTTTGATGTTTCCACTTTAAAAAACAATACGTAACAATATGAAAATATGAACACGTAATTATGGTGGCATTGTTAGTCAGTGCTATGTAGCTAAAGGCAAAATTTCAAAAATGTTTTTTTTACCAAGAAATGTAACAGGCTTTCCGACGATGCCCCTGTCAGTATCTCTGACCTTGATTGCTCCGACATCATAAACCTTGCAAGAAAATGGTGAACCTAAAACGAAAAGGGTCAAAATACGTTTAAGTATGATAAAAGCAGCATTCGTCTGTTTATACAAATAACAAAACCACAGAAGTTTACGTTGATGCATACCTGGAACCGGTGTCCCTTTAAGCAATATAGAAATTCTATGTTCTCCTGGAATTCTCGGGGTAAACTCAACACCAAATGTGTTCTTGGCCTTTTCGAGTACTTGAGCAGGAACAGGTGCAGATCCTGGTCCTAAAGTGTGTGTTAAAATAACAAGAGTCCAAACAAATTGTCATAAAGTCGTTATGCAGTCAGTCTCCACTCAGACATTCACTATCATTATGAACCTTTTAGAATAGTACAGTCAATTTCGGTGGGTTAGTGTTGCTGCGTACAGTTCGCTAACATTTTGGGGTCATTTGATACTCACTAGAAAAACGTAATGTACAGCGTTGGTGTTGGATGTACTTTTTGTTTCTTGTCAAAAAACTAAGTAACGAACATGCGAAGTTTTTTCCTCGCAATGTGATGATCGAGAAATAAAATACTGTGTTAAATAACGGTTTCAGTTCATTTTTATTAGTTTTAAAACCTCAATAAGATACATCTTTTTCTCAAAGGCGGATACCAAAAAAACAGCACAATTATCTCAAGGACAATTTCATCCATTTGTTGAGGTTATTTCATAGTTTAACTGGTTACCAGAATTCTTTAAAATTAATAATGATGAAGTTGGAATGTGAAGAAAAGATAATGTGTAACAATGCTATCATATGTGAATTATATTAAATTTGTTAGAATAAATTGACATAATGACCCACTCAACTATTATTGCCCTTGTTTTCTAGTGAAAAGATGAATTATTTTTAGTTCTTTTTCCTACACACTAGAACTGAGGAGTATATATCCGGCTAATAAGTTTACGAAATGTTACTGTACTTTGGAAATGTTATTATTAATAGGGTTTACTAACCGGCCGATTGAACTGACTAACGTAAATAAATGAATTATTAAATATTATTTTCATAAGCTGTGACAGTTTCAATGTACTTTAGTTTCGGTCAGCACTGTTTAGCTGACCTTCATTATATCATCCATCTTGTGATCAATCTTACAGTTAATAGGGAATTGGCGCTAAATTTTCAATCTATATAAATTTATCTCCCGTGTGAATTACGTGCCAAGACAGCTTTCATGCGCATAGCAAACCAATAAATCACACCACACTACTTACGTTTCTTTAAAAAAAACCTTTGCATGCATCATTCTATTAACCACCACAGCACAAGGCACACCACACACAGTCAATCATGTCATGCACACACGTTTTGCTACTACTTTGAAGTTGAATTAATTCCTAAAAATGATTTTATATAACAAGCAACAAAAATTATTATCATGTGCGTGCATCGTTCAGAGAGTTGATTAAAACAAGCGTGCATTTTGTGCAATCATCCACGAAAATACAATAAAGAACTAAAAGCTCTGCCACGTAGATATATTTTCAAAAAAAACTAACTGTGCGTGCATTTTTGCTAATAAAGAGCATGCATCATCACGATCATATCATGTATGCATCTAACTTATTCAGCTAAAAAAATTAAGAAAAACTAAGCATGGAGAAGAGTTAGTAGTGAAAGTTGTTTAAACGCGAAATCAGTGCGTGCGAGCACTTTGATTGTTGTTATAATAGTAATAATGTGTGTAACTTATTCAGCTAAAAAAAATTAAGAAAAACTAAGCATGGAGAAGAGTTAGTAGTGAAAGTTGTTTAAACGCGAAATCAGTGCGTGCGAGCACTTTGATTGTTGTTATAATAGTAATAATGTGTGATAGTGTGTAGTACAGTGTCTGAACGATTAAATTCTATAATCATAATATCACTATTATTACAGCTTTGCGGTTTTTTCATAAAATTCTATCATCAGCATGCATATTTGTATAATAGATAATAATAATATATACGTGGGGGAAATGTGTGTTATTGTTTAACTCGAAACAACACTCAAAAAAGTGCAATAATACAAACCAAGAAACTTTTACAAACAAATTATTTTTTCATACAAGTGGAAGTAGACTATAATTGGTGTCTACCTCACTTAGTCAACATTAATTAAATGGATATTCCAATAGCATTAATGTGCAAGAATTACATCAAACAGCAATTTTTTAACCGCCTCGTATGATTACATAAAAAAAGGAAAAGACAATAAAAATGATTTTTTTTGCAAGAAATTTGTTTAAAGCCATGATCCATTTCGTGAAACTTTTTCTTTCACAAGTAGGTATCGGGAAAATAATTAACGCATACTAGATTTTATACGCGTTTAGTAGAAGTAGTTAAACCACATACACACGAACAGAAAGGTGAAAAAGGTTTTTAGTGTAGATACAGTGTAGAATAATAAAAAAGAGTTCAAGAACAGTTTGCAGGTGAATAAAGGTGTGAATGATTTAAACATAAAATACTTATGGTAAAAGTAGATAGGTACAAGTTTAACAGGTAGGTAGGTAGGTAGATAGGTATAATATTCACTATCAAACTATATAATTTTAGTATCGTCTATCTCTGTAATGGAAAGTTGTAGAAGAAGAGTTGTGACGTCCTGTGGGAAAACAGAAAACACAGAGAAACACAATAGTAACATTGTATTGTATCATTGTGGGTTTATACATAACATATACAATATATATTATAAGTAACATATATATATAATAAAATAGATTCTTTGCGTCATGCTCTTTCTACAACAAAAATCATGAACACGCAATAATATGTCGTGATTATTGTTATTTTAATATTATGTTACAGACGACCACAAGAATAAATAAACATGGACGGACGACGGAAGCTAAAAAAAAGTGATTTGTACGTATACGTTGTTATCTACTGGTGAATGTGGTGATTAGATTACGTTAGGTTCACGACAACGTTTCTTTGTTACGTTTTATTAGGGTAATTAGTTGGTTCAAACAAAAAAGACACTTTTCTCGAGTCGTAGAAAATATCTTAGAACGGCAGGTAAGTAGTGAGGACTGTGTTAATGACACAGCTACACCCGAAAGGATATGGATTATAAAAGATTACAACGGTTTATTAATGAAGAGTCTTTTTAAGATTATCAGCTTCCTCGTGTATAGATACATATGTAGATACAAATACAATGTGTGAATATTAATAAAAGGCTATGTTTTAGTAGTTGCGGCCATTTTATTAGCCACATTATCGGTTTTGAGGTTTAAAAAAGTAAGGATAGTGTCAGAGTAGAAAGGAAGAATAAAATTTTAACACGAAAAAGTGAGTGAATGAGAGGTACATGCACGTTATATTGGTTCAGTTATAACACTGTACGAAGAAGAGGAAAGGTTGAAAGAACCACACCTTTTTATTATTAACTAATTATTATTGTTATTTATTTAGATACACAGTAATGAAAAGCATTAAAGGCCCCCTGTACTGTGTATCAGTAACAAAAACATAAATATTTTGTAACGTTTTATTAGTATGAAGTGATTAAAAGCGTCTGTTTGGTGTTGATAGAATGTCGTTATTTTTTGTTGTTGCGTATAACATGCATTACAAGGCGTCTCAGCAGCTTGCTTATTTAGTACATCATGCATCTTCATGCAATAAACCCCGATCCTGACCATTAGCAATAAAAAGCACCACCACAAGTTACAAATCGTGTGAAATGCGTTTGGATAAAAAAAATGCTCACAAGACGTTGATGAGACTGGTATTAAAACTTGAGTATACAAAATCGCAATACATGACATGAATAGCGTAATACCTGACTTGTTCATGTAGATACATCAAAAATACGTGTACGTACCTTCAACTGCTACCTCTACATCGTCTAAAGCACTGTGCACGTTATTCAGCGAGAAATGAGCAGTTTTACCAACCGGAGTAGCTGCCAAACTCGGTCCCGTTACTACAACCTGACCGGGGTCTGCTGACACTGTGGCGACGAATGGGGAACCTGCATCATTATAAAAAATGGCGTTTGCCAAGTCATTCAAAATGATAGTCGAACAGTCGGACGCTTGCTTACAGCAGCAGCAAGTATAGGTAGGTAGGTAGAAGTGGGAGAAAAGACGAGTAGGTAGAAAAAATCACCGTAATTATTATTACGAATACATAAAATGACCGGTTCTAAGCACGGAAATAACTATTAACCCGCTTAAGTTATTGTTAATTTGGTAAAACAAGCAACAAAAACAAATTTCAAGCTGCAAAGGACTATGCATGAAATTGTATAATGTATTGTACTGACCCGGAACAGGTTCTTTGTTGAATGTTACAGTGACCGTGTGATCCACGGGTTCCAATGGCACAAACGAGACGTTAAAGCGAGCACCTCCTATTTAGTAAAATAACGAAAAAGTGTCAAACAAATTTGTAAACTTAACCTAAATATGCAACAAAGAAAACACACTTTAGACATTTACCTTGAGGATGAACTTGTGTAGGCACATTTCGTCCTTTCGCTCCTATCGTAATTTCCAAATTTCCTTCACCCGCCTGCGAGGCATCTACTGTAAATTGTATACTTCGTCCTAAGGCTCCTCTTGGTACGGGACTGACATAAACCCGCTTTGCATCATACGCCTTAGCAATAAACGGAGTTCCAGGTGCAGGAACTCCGTTGTGGTGAACAGTAATGGAGTGTGGTCCAACCTCCACTGGTGTGAATTCAGCCGTAAAACCTGAGCGAACTGAGCCGGACACTTTCACCGGCAAATCTCCACTTGACCCCTTGACCGACACTGCGAGCTCTGCAGAACTCGAGCCGTCAACCGCAATATGAAATCGGGATACTTTATGTACAGGAATTAACTCAAGTCCAGAAAGGGACACGGCGACTTGTCTCGTGTCAGCAACTTGACATACAATGGGACATCCAGGAATAGTTTCGCCATTGAATTTAATGTCAATTGAATGTGGTTTGGCTTGTTCAGGGGTGAATGATACAAGACAGCAACCTCCGCCAAGAACACGTACTTGATTTGGAAGTTCGCCATCATTGATGGATATTTCAAGTTGCCCCTCACCCGCATCTTTTGCATCGACTGTCATATAGAATTGTAAAATATAGATAAGCGAATGAGTGAAAAGCATGGGAAATTACATGCATCATGCCATTTCCATCGTTTTCCCTATAAACGCATCAAGGATTATGATCATCATGAGGAGTCATTTCAAGATTACCTTTGAACTGTGATGTTTGGCCCACAACCCCTGGAGTTACGTCAAGAACACGAATCAATGACGAGTTATATACTTTGGCCACCGATGACATCCGTCTTCCGGCAACAACAACATCAACAAAATGTGTACCCACTTCAGATGGAGTAAATTCTAGTACAAATTGTCCGCTTCCTTCTTCTAAAAGTCTATATGAAATAGGTTTTCGGCTTGGATCTGTAAGTTTGCAGAAGATATTATTTAATTTAGCGTGCCTTTAGCCTTCAACAGACTTTCCCCCGTCGTCACCCATCGACAATTTTCAAAAATATCTAATAATACTGCATAAACATAACTGTACATTATGTAGATCCACCTTAAAATACACTATTATATTCATCATTCACATTTCCTGTGCGAACAATTTGTCAAAATTACTTACTAAGAACACTGACATCCACAGCCTCACGAGTAAAGCCAGGAGCATTTATTTCAAAAACGGCATTTTTTCCAAAGCGAACGTGACGAACGGGATCCCCGCGGATCATCATCACGTCATTCGACTCTTGCTGGCGTGAAGAATCCATGATTGAATCTGTTAGGCCATCTGCTTTCTCTGATACGTTTACACGCCACGGGCTTCCTGAAAGTTTCATTTAAAATGTACCATTAATAAAGGCACCGCCTTACATTTATATCTCCTGCAGAATAAGAAATGCTTTTTACTCGACGCGGCCATTTAGATAGTGCTACTTTATTGTACGATGATGGACGTAGATTCCGCTGAATGAGTCGATATCTTACATTTCATTTCACTTCTCCTTCGGATACTACTCATTAATCATCAAAAGAAAAGGTGACACTATAAATATAATGACGAGGGAAATGAACACCAGCGCCTGCATTTTTTTACGTTCCGTACATTACTTTACGGCTTATGCAAATGATACAACATCCGTGAATAATTATCGTTTAACATGACACACGATTATTATTATTAGTAAAACAGATACAGAATGTACATTTAAAATGATAAAGTACAATGGTCGGACGGGATACTTTATATGTAGATCGCAAGTTCTCTAAAGGAAAAATGCCGTAGTAGGACAGCGCAAGATAACGGGACCCTTTTTCTTGGCACTGCTTCACCACCAACACACATTTACCAGTACTCTGTTTATGTGTTCACCGTAGAAGCACGCCACTTGACTACTTGCATCGTCATTCAGCCCGTCTATTACACTGCATTTTAAGTGGCTGATGACCCATCTTGTTGTTTTCTACTTGTGTTATGTTGTGCGCGTAGGTATGCGTCTGCCTGCAACGCTATCTGCCATGCCAAAACCCTTTCAATACCCTAACGAACGAAAAATCATCAGAAAAACTTTCTTTAGAATATTATCACTATTGCCATTATGAGCATACCATTTTTATCAAATATCATCCAACCTAAATTCAAACAGTCTCATATACCAAACCAAAGTACCGCTTACAGAAGAGGAGAGACGCACACACAACTCTGCGTATGAGCATACCTTAGGAATAAAATGCTTTATTAATCTATCAAACATGCTGTTGTACATTTGGTACTTATTTAAGACTAAATACTTTTTCTTTTCCTTCCTCGAAGGAGGCGTAATATATTCAAAACTTCGTTGAAGAGGAGTATCATAATGCCATTTGACACAACTACACACATCCATCATCCATCTATTCATGACTAGGTTACTGCTCACGCGTTCGTGGACGGCAAATAGTTTGAAATATATGGGTATTGTTTTTCCTTCTGTTTATCGCCATCAACGTCATCATTACCTGACTTGTACTGTTTCTCTCTTAATTTTCCAAAAATGGTCATTTTTTGGGACCGGTGATCTTTATACTGCCTTCTCATTGTCCCTCTGTCCCTATACGTCACCTTGACTAGTCTTACGCGACTTTCTAAAAACTCACAGTGGAAACAAATACCTGTGTGTTTGAGTAACGCGACATGCTGTCAACTTCACCGCTCTATGTGCTAAAAATAAAGAATGTAGAAGTGGAGTTCCGTCGCCCTCTCAAAACTTTTACAATCTCTCACGGGCCCAATAAAGGTAATAAAGTAGAAAATGGTTGAAATAAAAGCTGGTTCCCTTGAATCTCATTCATGATGATTATCCGTAAGACTAATGAGCATATAGCATGGTCTCGTGTACGTAGGCATACGTTTTGTATTCTGTTTCGTTCCAATATATTGCGCCTACTTTTCTTTCATTGTTATAGCAGTTTTCCTATTATATACTTATTGGGATGTCATTACACACGGTGCTATTTGCCCACAGAAAGAATGGGAATAGTGAAAAACCAGGAAGAGGCTTAGCTTTGTTAATTCGGCGTAGTATTGTTGTACTTGTACCATCGCAGATAAATCGATCTTGAGTAAAGTAGTAGCACAGCAGAGAGTAAGCCTGTTTCAAGGTCTGTGTGTACGTTATTTGTTACGCGATGTGGTTAGCGTATGTGCAAGCCTCAGTTCATCTTTCTTATTTCAAATTTAATATTCTTGAGAATCATCTTGTCCGATTCATGTTAGTTGTGTTACCGGTGGCACTGTTTTAGTGGAGTAGTATTAATGCAGAAAAAAATGCAGTTTAAATCCTTGTAACGCAGTTTATAATTTTTTAATATTGAATCTTCATTGGTATTCTTTGCACCGACACACAAGCTTACTTTTTTTTCTTTTTGACCAAACGAATTGAGGAGTTTAAATTGTGGTTGAAATGTATAATACTTTCATACTGTTAATAAATAATACCATAACCCTAAATAACTTTATTGAAATGCCCGCAACTTCTTGTAAAATGAATATAAACCATTCATTGATTAGCAGAGCAGTGTTAGTGAGTGCTATGCTTAAAATTGTACTTAGAAACCTCTATGCAAATCACTTCTTACACAAGAGGAATATTTAAAAAATCGCGAAGTTTACTATAATAAAACCTCTTCGATATATCCGATCCGATGTATTCGATATAATAAAATATATTTATGCTTTACTACCTCATTTGAAAAAAAAACCGGGAGTTCTTTTCTCTGGGAAAACAAACACTTGGTGAAACAACTGCTCTTTTGAAGTAATGAATCGGCTTACATATACAATACGGGATTTTTTCACATTAAAGTAGCTTACACAAAAAACACAATAAATTGTAAATGGAAAAGAACTTTCAGGAGAAATAAAAGGATATGTTGAGCGGTAACTGAATTCTCCTTTATCATGCCGCATGTGTACATAATTTCGTCGTATAGTATTAGATGTCTGACGTATACGACAAAATAATGACATGAAACTGTTCATACTTCATTGTATGTATGATGCTATCGTAGTTCGCAAGTGGGCGTCCGTTTTATTTAAAGAAAATAAATGATGTAAGCCAATATAACTACCGTTTTATGAGTATTTTTCATACGCCTCAACAGCAGAAAATAGAAAATAGAAAAAAGTAGCTATAATTATTTCTCTATAGTTTACTGACGTTTTACTATACGTACATAATACGTATGTTACGTACATACTAGCAGAGGTTGCGAAAATTCTAAATTTTTATTTAAAATTTTACGGCAAGTTTCCTCGAGTAACATTACCCAGTACCCATTTGCGTAAAACTTGCAGTAATTTTTTGCATTACATATCTTGATTCACTAGAGAAAAAAGGAAATTCCATTTGTCCGTGGGCATGCTTCACGAAATGAAAGTGATCATCATGATGAGTATGACGTGAGAATGGGCATAAGATACCACTACGCCACCCCACCGTATTATACGATCACTGCACATATCAAATTAAGTAAATTTGCCATATTTTTACAGACCTTTCTGCGGGACGAACTGGTTGGGGTGAGCGTAACCGTAGGGTAATGTGATTCACGTAAACTGTGTTTCAGACAAATTCATAGGTAATAACGTGGGAAATAGCGTTTTAAAAGCACTCGACAACGATATCGTTAAAATTCATTATAGTGCAAAACATTTTCTTTAATGCTGATTACATTAGACGACTTGCTGAGAGAGAAACATTAAAAATTTGCGAATGCAAACCATTACAATATTCCTACTTACTACTGTACAACCATACTGTGTGTCAATACATTTTAGAAAAACAGCATAACCACCTGCACAAAGGAAAATGGACAACCAAGCATGAACATAAAAGAATACAAAAAAGTACAGAGTAAACAAAACCAGCGTAGGTAATGTAATACGTACGCCATGATGATTCTATAAGTGAAAACAAGATACGGTCGCTCACAAAGACACAAGAATTTCTTCAGACGTGACTTGACAAGCTGTCTGCTTTGTGATAATAAAGTGGAAATAATCTTTCTGAATGTCTGTAGAGAACAGTGCGAAACGCACGCATTTTTGAGTTTTTTAATTTATTTATAAGTATGGTAAATTTTGGTATAAAACAAAGTATAAAATACGTCTATACGTCAGTTGACTCTAGCAAAGTTATGTTTATGGCGCTGCTGCTTAGTAGATACAGAGCAGGTAGAACGGAAACTTGCATTATAAGGGAACTGCGTATTGCGTTCATGCTCATTAAGCGCTTATGTGCGTTAACTAGCTTTCATTTGTTACAAAAGATAAGAATGGAAGTGACAAGTGGTGCAAACACATGTATGTGATGTACAAAACATCGCCAGCACTTTGGCTGGTGTAGACCAACAACCTGTAGTTGTGTAGTTTGTTGCAGGGCAAGCTTTTGTACTTTAAGTCTAATTTTTACACTTTGCAGCATTAAATTTATAATGAGAAATTATTCATTCACAAATTAGTTGTAATGCAGTGCAGTGGTTTGCACTTAATGTGCAATATTACTGTAATACTAAATACTC
>JAHZNE010000822.1:0-31954 GCA_027744055.1 Callyntrura sp. NNG-2020 | reverse complement strand
TGAATGCAACACCTAAAAAGTACCTTTTTGAAGTGACCCTTATTAAAGGCTTAAGTGTTTCATCGGCCGATGCAACGCTCGGCCACGGAGACACAACGATCTTTATCACGTCGGGGATGAAGCAAAATACGGTAGCAGTAGCAATCAATCGTTTTACAGTGAAGCCTCCGCTTATCCCACCGTTTGACAAGTAATTAAAGCCCTTTTATCAGCATCATTGGTCGTAGTAGTCAATTTTAAAATGATGTGTACACTTTACAGCAGCATTATCTAAACACGTCGTCCACAATACAAGCGACACGACACAGTCATCGAACTTGTTATTATCCCTTCCTTATTACGCATTCACGTCAGCTTTTTCAAAATGGTTTTACTTACAGTACATTTGCTGCTTATCGTTTTCTTATTAAAGAGATTTTTCCATTCAATCTTTTCCCTTTAATACATACACATTATTATTATGCTGATTATAAGGATATAAAATACGGTTTGGTAATAGTAACGCATGCAAATACCTGCAAAAGCATCGAATTATAAGTCAACGATAAACTGAAAAGTTTTTTTGTGTGGGTAATTGCACCCTCACATACTATTAACTATGAAGGTACGTAAAATGTTTTTGTTCCCACTCCAGCACATTACTTATCTATAGTAGTTATAAGAGGATTCGTTAGAGTTGGAGTCTAACAAGAATAATATTGAATATCTCTGACGAAAGCTACTCTACTCATACTTTTTCGTATATTATCTTTCCTTTGAGAAAAAACTCTTCTTTCACCGTCAGTTCTCGATACTAGTACATATACCTACAGATACTACAAGAAGCCTGCTACTCAAGAGGCAAATTATTTTTCCATCTTATTATTATGCAGACCTTGACTGTTAACATTAGCTTTTTGGTGAATATTCATTCACCAGACACATACCCACTCGACATACCACTCTGCGAACAACCCAAGAAAAAACTCTTCAGGGTTGGGTCTGGCTTTTGTGTAAAGCTGGTTTCTTATTTTAGTAGGGGCAGAGACATACACACACTTTCGTGCAGAAAAGTCTAGTGTTGTTTGACTTTTGCTCTGGTGATGATGGAAAATGCAAAAAAAATATTTCTCTCGTGGTTTATTTTTTCTTTGCAGTCTCTTTTCTCAAATTATCATGAGCATCATCGTCATTCGCAGGAGTAGTGGTACATGAATAGATAAGGAGATCCTAAGTGCGGTGTCTTCAAAGAAGATTTTGTCGATTTTCACTGGCAACGCTGCGACTGATATAACGCTAATAATAATACCCAAGGATTCTGAAAAGTTGCACTAGTACCCGAGTGATACTTGAGACAACCTTGTAAGTAATTTATATAAGGAAACATGCTGGAAATGATTTTCCCTATTATTGCGCAACCAAATGAACTGAACTATGCGAGAGGAGGAAACTGTTTTATTGAACTTTTTTTCTGCTTACTTTCTGCGTTATCTCCCTGGCTCAAAAATCAATTCTTGTATTGAAGCTGCTCCTCGGTTGCTTGTTGTAATAATAGATGACTTGACATTATTTACTGTCTGCAGCCTTTTCTTGGGCTTTTCACTTATATGTCGGAGATGATGTCGCTTCGTTTTGTGTGGAGTTGGGCTTTGAAATATTTTCAGAGAAAGATGATGGTGCTTTTAGTGAAGAGGTGAGGCGAAGGGAAGAATAAAATATGTACGGTTAAGAAAGCAACGCAGGAGCTACGAATTTTTGGCGTGCTGTCGGGGTCTTAACAAGGATCTTCTGAAAAGCCTCCTGGAGAGCCTGACTTTGACTACGTTGTGACTACGCGGGAAAAGAAAAACTAATATTCAGCAGTCGATAGATTGATGGGAGATACTTTCACATGCAATCCTTCCTGCTTCATTCCCAGGTAATTTTCACATTCATTCCGCCACTTTGGGTAACAGGTATAATCTGTAAACAAACAAAAAGGAGATTTCGTTACACACAAAAATATTTCATGTAGCTTTTTGGGTTAATGGCAGTAATAAAATCTTATTGAGTGTTATATATGTGTAGTAAGTATGCTATTGAGGCCCTGTTTTCCTATTTTTATGTGACAGGTAGCTTGCCTGGCGTTTATACAACCTGCAATTTTACTAGTGTGAAATGCACACAGGTAATCAGCTACGGAAATTGTGCACACGAGTGCAATCAGAATGGCATGCGACAACTGCTGCATTCTGGGACGAAATAAATTCGTTTCGTGCTTGGGTAAAGTAAGGTTGTCCATATACCATTTTGGAGAAACTTTCTTTTTTATTTTAGTGGACTGCAGCAGTCGGTAACCTTTTTATTGCGCTTTTAGTTTCGATGTCAAAACTAACATACCATACCACCATATAAAAAATTCAAGACAAGCTGCAATCTGAAAACTATTTCCTGTTGAAACCCCGTGTTTTATGACTCCCACTTCCAATTTTTCTGTAATATCAAAAGTGGCTTGTCTTAAAAAGTGGGAATAACATGCAAACGCAATTCTTGAAAAGACGCTCCACGGTTTCGAAAAGATGGATTGTACACCTGCTTGTTGGTGCGTTATGAATCATGAATGCTGCTTTGTTAAGAAATTCATAAAGACTTTATACGAATCACGTTTGAAGGTGCAGCATCCGAAGGAGAAATTAAATGAATAAATTGTAAGATGTTTGAAGGTAGCGGCTTCGAAAGAGAACGCTTGCTACGACTACCACCACATTTTCTCTCCAGTGTGATGTGATGATTCAAGTTTAAACAGTGTCTAGGTTGCCAGGATGAGGCTTCAACTTGTCAGTTATCTGTCTGTCATGTTATCAAAGAAACTGCTGTTGTTCCTGCTGCTGCTGCTGCTGGAGAAGTGTTGTGTAATAGAGAGTTGAGGCATCATGCATCCAACAAGAGCATAAAACCACATGCGCATATAAGAATTTTCTACATCCAATGTTGTATTTTGACTTACAACTTACACGCACAATACTATTTTTCCCTGTAACAAGCACCACAAAACATCTCAAGCTAATATGTCAGTAGTTGTAGAAGAATGAAGCATGTCTGTTTTCCCTGGAAGTAAAATAACGCATGTATGACGTTCCCTGACAAGAAAGCGTCTGCCTATCAACGACTCCTTCTTGTGTGATATATTATATTGTGTGTCTGCAGTACATGTTGACGGGAAGGAAAAAGGAAAGGGAAATAGAAAGGTAAGTTGTTTTGTATTCCTTATGAAACGAGTAAGTTTTTCTTTCGTCTTTCGTGAATTCTCTTTTGTTAGTAAAGCGCTGACTCAACAGCTCAGAAAACGATGATAAAATTCACATTATCAACTTTACACTTTCTTGTCAAAGCCAGTCGACAAGCGGGTATGGGTTTACTGTTTACTGCATTTAAATAGAAATAAATAGAAAAATGTGTTCACTTTAAAACTTAATCAGTAAGGTGAATAGTACAATGAGCCTAAAGCCAAATAACAAAAAACTTCTGTATTTCATCGTCATCATCTGTCTGCACAATATAAGATAATACACCCTTTCCATTTGCCGATAAAAAAAATTGATGTACAATCCCGCACTGATGCCTGGACATCCTTTTGTTTCATCCTGTACATGACCTGGTCCCTTCTTCTGGAGAAATTTGTTAAATTCCCTTCTGTTGTATTTAAATTGATAAAAAAATGCGAGAAAACAACTTTCATACACGTTAAGCAAACAAGGTGCCCATTAGGCTAGGTACCACTGTCGAATCCAAATACTATAGAACATGCTATTATTATCATTACCCGCCTTTGCTAAGCACTCACTTGAATATGTTTCGATGATTGTAGTAGTACTAGTAGCAATGTTGTTGATAATGTTTCTGTACATCCACTAGACACAATTTCCTGCACTTGTGAAAGCCCTGGAAGGAAAGGACATTCTACCCATGACCCCGAATGGTAAGTATAACACGCATGCATGACAACTAACATCTCCGGTGGCGACTGGTGACTCAAGTGGCAGAATCACTCCGACTCTGTGATCTTTCAAGATATGAAGGAGCAGAGAGCATTTTCCTCTTCATATTTACAATGCACTTAAATAATACCTAGGAAAGTAGTTTTTCCTGTGGATGGACAAGGCACTGATGTTCCTGATGTTACTGTCGTGTATTATGAAGAAAAAGTGTCCGAAGAACAACATCAAGGAAACGCTGGAAAACGAGCCATGAAGCAGCACAACTTTTTTTGGTTCACTTCACTACAGTAAAAGCTCCTCTTGTACTTTTCTCAAGTGTGGAGTAAGTACGGCTTGTTTCGTCG
Organism: Callyntrura sp. NNG-2020; assembly: GCA_027744055.1. Lineage (NCBI taxonomy): Eukaryota > Metazoa > Arthropoda > Collembola > Entomobryomorpha > Paronellidae > Callyntrura > Callyntrura sp. NNG-2020. The sequence goes on along the minus strand of JAHZNE010000822.1, from coordinate 27,654 downwards.
GACATGTTCATCATCACTATTACCATCTCGTCATCATCATCATCATCATCATCACGGGAGAAACTGTTTTAAGTGCGTGAACGAGTTGAGTTCATACTCGTCGTCAACATCGTCGTATACAGCAGAAGGAGAAACTAGCCTTTGGCTGGCTTTGCTCTCTCTCTCTCTCTCTCTCTCTACCTCTTACTGTTATTTCTCAGAACGTTGTCTAATATTAAACGCGTTTGCCAACTACAATGTCATTTTTCTTTACTCTGTTCCTCATCATGATCTTCTTCATGTTTTCTCCCCTTGTGACGATGATACTGAATGTCGCCATTCCGTAGTAATAAACGCGTTGCAAGTGGGACCCCAACTAGAAGACATTCACCCAAGAAGACAGAGAAGGATGCTGCTGCAGAGAGGCACACAGCAGCAAAAATAAAGGAATGTTATGAGTTTGTGTAGTACGTGATGTGATAAAGATTGTTGGACAGTTATTATTATTATTAGGTATGCAGAAAAGGACGAGGAGGCGTTAGAAAAAGATGTGAATGTTTGTCAGAGAGTTACTATTATTTAGTTGAGTAGAGAGGAGCAAGAACGCAAAACAGAAAAATAGGGAAGACCATTTGAAGAGGAGCTCTGTTGTCTGTATGGGTGAAACCAGATCTAATATTACATTCTAGCAAATATTATAAAGTTTGATATGATCGTGGCGCACTAATAATGATAAGGGCATTTTATAAAGCAAAAGTGAGACGGGAGTGCAAGATGACGGCACGGCGGCTATCAAGATTAAAATCTTTTCTTAACAAGCGACACGAGTAAATGTTCTCTCTGCTTCCTCAGATCCGTTTGGTGTGCAAGAAGAAGTATACTATCCGGTCTGTAATACGCGAGAGAGGGGCTACCCAGAGACCCCAAAGAATGAGGTGGACTAAATATTAGTTTTTATTTGATTTGAAATCTTCAGAGGGGGTATTATCATGTCAAATCAAGATTGCACAAACGTACATAATAATAACTTTTGAGTCGTTTCAGAGAACGTGATAGTAGCGGTCAGCAATTTCAAGAAGTGAACAGACTCTCAGTTTTAGTTAGAATTTCAGTTTGTCATATGCCATTTCTCCCCAGTAAAATCTGATGATTTAGACGACACCATCCGAGAGACTTAAAATTGCTCGAAATTTTCCACTACATCTCTTTTTTTCTCAGTCTCAACCTCTATCATTACTAGATTACATGAAAATGAATTTTGACATGGAATTTGCCTTGCCCTTCTCAATCTCTCCTGTTAGTCAAACTAAACTACTACATACACCACTCGTACTTCTACTTCACACTTTAGAAGTCTGCCGACAGTAATGACCAATCCATTCATTTTCCTTCTCATGACTTTCGGAACGACGATCTCATCATCAAACTGTGAAATCATTTTCGTGTCAGTGTAAATAAACATTTTTGAAATCTTATTAAATCGATCCATTCATTCGTTTTTGCATCTGATACTTATTTAAAGTGACACTCAAGAAAGCCCATGTGCACAACTTTGTTTATGCTTCGTACATAATATAGTACATTGCAAAAAAACATTATTAAGATGTGTGTATTCTTTATCTGCATGTAAACTTGTAAATTTGAATGGTAAACAGCGATCGATCGATCTCATTTTCTTTCTTAAATGTATACACGTTCGTCCGCAATCTGCACGTTGTGCTCAGAAAAGTCAAGAACAGCAGGGCATGAAAATCACCAACTAAACAGAGAAACTGTTTACTGACTCAACAGAAATTGATTTTTACATATTATACATATATCTCCCTACAATATTCAAGTCTACTACGTTTAAAAGTTATGCCCGTGCCCTTTTCAAAATGTCTCGAGCATACACACCGTAGCATAGAAATGTATATAATATATGCTGTTTATTCGTTAAAAATTTGAAGCGAGGTCATATCGTATATCACTTTTTTCTGGCTATTATCTCCATATTGGTACCTAGAGGGTTTCAAATATTTTTTTGTTTGTAATTTTCTTGTAACGCTTGTGTCTTGTTGTGTGCATATAGAAGCTATGAATTCGCAGTGTGTGCCTGTTTTCAAACAACAATTGACAACTGGTCAATGAGTAATACAATGAATAAGATAAATGATGTGGATTGTAAACCAGCCAAAACTCTGTAACAGCAGCAGCAGCAGCCGGCAATTTTAAATGAAGTTTTTCTGCACACTTACATAAACAATATGTGTCTTGTAGGTTGGTAAATACCGTGTGTTTCACTATAATATGCGAGGAAAATTATAATAAAAGTCTCCTTGAAGCAATTTTCGAATTTTAAATTAGAAACAGAGAGATAGAGAGAGAGAAAAGACAGGTCTTCACTGATAAGATTATTATCTTAGGACAACGTACATCCTGCCCAATTTCTCATGGTCATCCTCGCCATCATCACACCAATCTTCGACTACCACCTCATTCATTCATTACTATACATTACAATATTATTATTATTATTGCCATTACTATTATTGTGTGGTTGATGGTGATGACGACGAGACGATGATGATGAAGATGAAGCGAGTGCGATGCATGAAAAGTATTCTTGCCTCAAGCTGGAGCTCTACCAATTCGGTCGTGTCTTGTCGTGATCTATACTTCAGCCGTAACAATTGCTCATCTCCGTTTTTATTCAGTAGAGAGCTGCTGTTGCTTGTTTCTTTTGCTTCTTTTTAACTGGGCATGCATCCACACGGCTGTTGACTAAATTGGCGATAATTCTTGGCGTTGGTAATGGTACAACAACAGCAGCCACCTCTGTATTCCTCCTTTGAAAAAGAGATGACTTTTTTTTTCTGTACGTGTAGTTTATTGATGATGGTGCAGATAATGGAAAAAACTTGTCCATCAAAAAAATTAAATATTGAACCAGAGTCCATTTATTTTCTACTGGGGAAAATGCTTGTCATGAATGTGTGCATTAGAGGTAGACCATTGAATACATATCTTCCTATTTTAATGCGTAGAAACATGTGGAGTCGGGAACGACTTGACTATAATGTTTCTAGGATTGAATATAACTTTAAGAGTTTGTCTCCCACCTGTAGAAAAGCACGAATGCATCAAATTTATTTATTATTTCGTGTGTATTTTTCGTTTGTCATACATTTAAAATTTTTGACAATCTTTCCTACAACACGATATTTTAATAGCTATTTATTACGGTTGAATATATTTTAGAAAATGTGTACAAACACGTGAAATAGTTGTTGTTGGGATAGTTTTGCTAGTGGGAATTCTGGGTTAGATTTTCAAGAAGAAAAACAGCAAAAGATGAATAACTTTTATAAGAACCTAGTACCAACTGTTACGTTGCGTTACTTGCCCAATTGTCAGTCAAGTGCATCGTGTACGCTTCACTTTGCTCCTTGAGGTATGCAAACAAAAAAGTTAGTCTTGTCCCATCATCTTTGTCGAAATGAAGAGATNTACGCTTCACTTTGCTCCTTGAGGTATGCAAACAAAAAAGTTAGTCTTGTCCCATCATCTTTGTCGAAATGAAGAGATTACACTTACTGATAGGGAAGAAAATGACCGTAAATTCGTTATCCAAATTAGCCTTGTCGTGTAAAAACCTAACGTTTTTATTGCTACTACTACAAAAGACGCCACGGTATGTTATATTATGTAACGAGGATCCTCATCATCATCGTCAATCGTGTATACGCTATTAGAAATAAAAGGAAAATCTCGCATGGCTTATTTGAATGTCAAGGTATAGACATCCCCGCTACTGCTACTTGACGAAAGACGTTAAAGTTTCTTTTGCCAGTGCTACTTATAACAATATGGCAAGGAAGGTGTATTGAGTTACTAACGCATCCACATTATTATAACGAGTGTACGCCTAATATAAATCGGACAAGGTATCCTGTTTCGTTACCCCTATCAGTTGTACGACTTCTTGTTTCTTTTATATTTGCTGACGGGCAGGCACACAACATCAGACAACCATTAGCCATGCACCAGGAGAAGTTTTTGACACGATAAGAAGTGATGTAAATTTCAACTTGCAAATTACTACCGGAGTTACCTCCATCTAACTAGTCATTGTTACTTAACATTACACAGCTATAAAATCTTGTAGCGTATCATTATAATATTATGTTATATATATTTTAGCATCCATGTAAAAAGATAATCTGTTGTAGGAACTAAAAACTCAACCTACAACAACAAGCCACCCCACCAACTTCTGCCACCATCAACTATGATCATCATCATCTCTGCTCATCGTCGTCCACACCAACAACATGAGCGTCCACGCAGAAGGATTTTAATAACAATACCAGAGGGTTGTTATTATATGCGTTCATTTATGTTTAATATCATGCATAAATTCCTGCACAAGAATTTATGAAAGTTCACGCACAAAAACTTTTGTTTCATGCGTCCATTATTATTATATTATGATTACTGCTGCGTATTAACTGTACAAGAAAGGTTTCTGTCTCTTTCTTTCTCCTACTCTTTCATTCTGTTTTCTTCACTGCAGCAGAATTAGAAGGTAAAATTCCAAAGCAGCGAAAAGGAATTTTAGGCACGGGGAAGTATAAAATACTCGAGGAAAGGCAACAGCCGTGAAAACATCTGCATTAAAAGACACAAAAATGGTAATGCAGCATAACATCATATTTAATACAAAAATGTAGGCATCCCTTTACACACAAAAGATTCTGCAGTCACACTCATACTGTTTACTACTATACAAACCTTTCATAATGCTCTTCATTACTTCTTACTGTCTCCCTACCCACGCATTGTTACAACAGTAATAGTAGTAATGACAGGCAAAAGTAAAACCAGGATGATGCGTTATTGTTGTTTTTGTCTGAAAATGAAACAATTTTCTGACACGGATACGTACACACAGCATTAGCCACCAGTAACAGTAGTACCGCAACGGCGACAAAATGCATCGCTTTCCCTTTGTAAAATACCTGCCAGTCTGTCTATCTGTATGCTAGCTAGTTTCTAAAATGATATCCCAACGTGCCCACTTACAACAAATGGTTGGATGCACTCCTTTAAGCCATAAAAGTGAGAAAGAGTAGAACAAAGTGTCAGTGTCAGAGTTGGACGTGTGTAAATGGTAGGAAGAATACACACAGATAAACGCGAGTTGTTCCCGGAGAAAAGGGTTAGTAATGGATTTTGGCAATTAGCATTTGCATTATGAAGGTACATAATGTCCAATACTTATATAACGATTCTCCCCCTTTCATTTCGTTTCATTATCGTTCCTCTGCACCTTTTTTCTACCCGTCATATTATTCCTTTCAAAATGCCTTAGCGCTGCCGTGGAACGTCGGAGAGAATAGGAAAAAAAGGAAATAAAGACAACTGTCATATTACATTAGTTGTACTTCTTGTTTTGCTCGCTTAAAAAGACTTAAACAAGACGGGGATGTTTTATTTTCTGTCTTGTTTTCCTTTGTGTCTGCAACACCCTTAGAAATAAATGGAAGGATGGTGATGGAAAGTGTGAAAAATTTTGGAGTGGAATTTTCTGTGTGGATGATGATACCCGCACTAGCCGCACTCTATCCACTAATGCTTTTCTCAATGGTTATGGTTGTCTGACATGAAACAAAAGGTGAGTATAAACCTGCACGGTAGAAGGCTAGCAGATGGAAACATAATGCCTACCGCTATCCAATTATAAAATAAAAACCTTTTTGCCTTTTAATTTGCATAACCATATCCAGAAAGACGCGCTTATCAGATTATCCATCTATGCTGCTGCTCCTGTTGTTGTTGTTGCTGTTGTTTTCTGTTTACTGATGACGACGGAGATGAGATGAGGAGGATAATATATTCACGTCAAACGAAAGATAAGACATCTGCTTTCTGCAACTTCCTAAAATGTAAACCCACTTTTCACTAAATGCGGCAAACGATATGGAACCAGGTGGATAAAGCTGACATCCGTTGTAATGCATTTTTACGCCAAGTTGGTAGCCAGCTTGAAAATTTCCTGGCTTCAAATGAGGACAGAGTGCTTGACACATTTCATGTTTGTGCAAAATTTTCTTAGGGTCTAGCCAACTACATGCATGAAGATGATGAGAGTCTTGGTTTTTCTTTGCATAGAATAGACATAAACGAAACAAAACATGCCGTCTCCATTCATAGTCCAATTTTATTTTCTTGTTCCTACTACATTATTTAACTACTACTACCTTACAAATGCATTAAGCCCACATCAAGCATATTTTGACAGGACAATACAATTTGTTTTACTTAAATTTCCCTCACTCTTCCTACGACGAAATAGGTAGTGGACGTGTAGAGACACCGAATAACTTAAACATTCCATCTCAACACCACTTTTCAGTAGTGGCAGACAAAACATGATCAAAACCCCAATATGGGTTTTGGTCGAGAAAAGCCGCCTATTCACACTGTCATTGCACCACAACGTAAAACGTACTCCGCGCTCTACACACGGTGTTGTCAGTGCGGTGGTGGCGTGAATGGGAATAACGTGAATGTGTAGGTCCATCCATATTCTGCCATATAGCATAAATCTAGAGAAAGAAAAAGGTTTTCAGAGTGAGCCATTTCATTTCAGGCGAGACAAAGGAATACCGAGTTTGCAACAGAGGTAAACAAAAAGTAACCAGTTTTGCAGACAAACCGGCATCCATTTAGCATAAAGTAGGATCTAGGAACAAAATACCCAGAGGAGTCAGTTTGGTCGAAATTCCTTCAACACCAAAAACAGCATCTCAACTACATACAATAACGTACATAACTACCCAGTGCTACACTTACACCAACGAAGTTTATATAAGAAACAATGATTATTACAATGGCCACAGGATCATATGATCCCTTTCCTTTTGCACACACAGCGTGTAGGTAGGTATTTACCTACATTAAATGTTGTTTATGGATGGATAATATACTGTAATATTTACCTTTTGTGGACGGAATGCACGTACCCTGCAATAGTAGCAGGAACATTCTATCGTGAACATTCATTCAACTCGTTTGCCATTCCACACCACTGCGTACTTTGTATATTTACAAGTAATCAGCATAAAATATAACATTACATTACTCTTCTCCTGCCTCATCTCCCGTTCTCTCTTGCTCCAGAAGAGCCTTTTTCTTTTTTCTTCGCTTTCTTGCATCCACCATTTCCAGTCCTACCGACACCATTCTCTTTCTCGCATGGAGAGAGCACAAGGGAGAAAAGCAGAAAATGCATAATAATATGTTGTTACCTTTCACACAGCGACGAATGTAACGTGTGTTTGTGCATATTAAATATCACCTTTTCGCGCCACCCATAAGTAGACATACAGCACACTGAAAAACCAGTTTTCTGTCTCCTGGTTGTCCCATGAAAATTTTCATTCATTCTCATTTTCCTTCTCTTTTGTTTGTCCTTTTTGTGGAGTTGAGTGGATTCTATTATTATTATTCGGGCCTTTTTGTGTCTCTTCTAGTTTTCCGGGTGCATGCATTTTAGGACGATGCAATGTGTGTTGTGTGTGCTAGAAAAAACGGCGGCTACTTTCAATTTACGTATGTACATAACTAAAAGTCCCGCATAAATGGAACCAGCACTGGAAAATGGAATAACCCGGTACTATTTTTATAGATTCATTCAAAAATTACAAAATTTATGGCTATAAAAGCTTACACTACGGAAGGTATATAGTAAGTAGACAGTAATATGCTTCTATATACAGACTCTATATAGGCTGATGTGGAGATAGTTATGTTTATTTCAAAGGACACATTCCTTCCGAAAGAGTTCTATTATTCACACTCTTTGTCATGGCGGTTGTTGGTGATGATTTTTTCGCATGTAACGAAACTCATTTTGGTACTGGTTTCAGAGATGAGCCACAATGTGAAATAAATTATCCTTTACTGCTTCTCTTGTACTCGTGCAGACAATGAAATAGGACATTATTTTAGCCAGCTTACAACTCAACAACAAAAACAACAATGCCGACGAGCTAGTACTGAGGTTTTTGTTGTAACTTATTTATTGTAACTGCTAGTCCGGTCGTGTCTGCTTGTGTGTGTGTACATTGGTGTTGTACCAAATGTATACACAACTGACAAAATAAAATGGGCCACGCATATTGCTAACATTTGCACAGCGTCGTTTACAAAACTACCCATATAGGAGACCTACACGCATAGGTAGGTAATAGTAATAAGTTTCGTATAAACGCCAATTCTCCAAAGCATGGGGAGAAAACGCAAGAAAAACAATTTTATACATAATGCAAAATTTTGTTGATTCGGGCCATTCAAAAAACTGGAAATATATTTATGTAGGCAGACATACACAATATAATATGTAGCATTAGGGTAACTGAACTCTTCGCTGGCAAAGTATCTCTTTTTTCTGCTCCTCTCTCTTTCCGGCAGTAAAAGAGTACGAAATAACGGCAATGCAGAAAGAGGAAAAGAAGAAAACATATAGGGCCACAACGCCCAAACACATATTACTACTAGACCATGCCCAAAAACACACATTGTAATGGAAAAATACTACTTTGCCTTGTTCATCTCCTCAAATCCAGTGCGAAAATTTACTGAACACTTCAGCAAAAGAGTAAATAAATAAATATCTTAACAAGGAAAGCTGACTGAAATATATAGCCTCAAGTTCTCACACAATTTAATATTGTAAAGGAAGTTCCGCATAACATCGTGCCACTACTGCTGACTACTTACCACCAACCGACGGCAGATGAAAATGTACAACTGGTGGTGGTAGAGTTTTAGAAACAGCATCCGTCTGGCAATGCGTCGTCGTATTACTGAGAGTGGAGAAAATGGAATACTTCGGGTGTTAATGTTTTGGTAGTATTTCGACATTGTGTTTTTCTACTACCAACTATCAGAGAGCTTGTACTACTGGAATCTTGCATACATTTGTATATACTTTGTAACCCTTTTCACAGACAAAGAATAGGATAAACACAGTCGTCGTCTCACAGTCAGATCATTATCACAAAAAAACGTATACTACTTGTTCAAAGGAAATGAGCGCGGGAAGAGATACATATTTAACATCAAAACGATAAGGAAGAGCAAATGAGTATCTGCAACTATTCAACGAAAAATATATTTTTTTATTCTTTTTAACGAAACTTTACTGGCCACACACATACATACACACGTGCGTATTAAATAAATAAATGAACTCCAAAGCCGTAGCCCATTTCATCTTAGAGAAGTTTCTACTGCTGTATTGTATTACCACCCGCGTTCCCCTTTTATTCTTCCTTTGCCTCCCCTTTTATTCACCTTATGGTTACTTTCTATCTTATCACAATTTTAAAAAATCTGTGTAAAAATAAAGAATGACGACAAAGACTTTTTTCCGTTTCCTTTCCCCCTTCATTGTGTCGGCAGAGAGAAAGCGGAATTGAAATGAATGGAAATGGAAAAACCTTGAATGTGCTGCTGGAGAAAGAAGAAAATGTTGGAAGAAAGGAGCTTATAAGCTCAACTGTAGCTTATGGGTCAGCTCATTCAGTCAGTCAGTTCTGCTTGTTTGTAATGCTTTCTCATCTCCTTGACTGTTCATCATTCCCTACTATACCACTTCATGTATAAAATCTTTACTGTTATATCGACCAAGAAAAAACATCATTTACTGTGCAGATAAGCCTTTGAGAGGATGTTGATGGTGATGACGATCGTCCAGAGAAGAAAGCACCTATTATTGTTAGCGAGAAGGAAAGAAACGACTGCTGCTTTTGTTTTAACTCAACTGGAATAAATGGCTTGTTGTGTATTATATAGTCAATGTCCATGTCTTTCCTCTTATCTCTTTCCCGTCTTCTGCTCGAGAGAAAATTTCTCCAACATTCCTTTACAGACCATAACAGCAATTCGCAAAGAGCTTTGTTGTGAATTTCTATGCCATATTGTATTATTACTACTGCTGCTTTACTTTACTCCCTCCACAACTCGTCGTCCAATGTTGTTCTTGAGTGTAAGCCACTGGGTCTCTTCCCGAAATTGGGTCAGCATTATTACCGTGAAGAATTGCCTCCCTATAAGTATTTATTTTCATGGGGTAGTTACACATACAGTCCCATGAATTTTCTAAGGCCATATACGTACTTTCACGCAAATTCCTTTTTCCTTAGCTGATATTTTAGCCAAGTACTAGTACTACTACTACTACTAATACTGAGGAGGTTCGTTATGTTATTATTAGTTGTGATTTCATGAATATCTAATAAGCAAGGCACGAAATTTATCACGTTCTGCCATTAGATTTTCATCTTCTTTCATTCTGTGGTTAGTTACCTCCTCATCACTCCACACCTATACATCATGCACAATATATGAAACCTTCCTTTGATATTACTATTATTATTATTATTAATAATTATGGGAACTGTGTAACCCGTAATATCTAGACATTTTAGTCTGTACCTGTCCAAATACAATGTAATCCAGTATTATTACTCTACTCGACTAAGTTATAGTATATATCCCACAAACAACGCATATTTGCTTGCGTTTTCAATGCTTTCATTCAAACATAGAATCATAATTATCGCTGCTGGAATAGCTCCTAGTTAGTGGAAAGCAACGCACAACCTAAATATGGACTAAAGTTGCGCAGTGCCCCGTAAATAGTGATCTTTATTAAACAAACTCACACACTCAGACGAAATGTTTCTGTAGCAGAGTTGGTTTATTTAGCGGTGTGGCAAGGAGGTAGGTATAACACAGGTGTTGACAATGGTGTTCTCACTTATTACTCCACCTTACGATTCTCTTTTGTTGCAAAAGTCTACGGGAAGAATTCGTTTTTGACTACGACTAACAATATGTCTAATGTTATCAAGAAGACGAACGGAACAAACCGTTCCTTTGCTTTGCATAATGAGTAGGAATCATACATGTTGGTGTGTATATTTATAAATTTGCTCGCCCAGTCCAAGAACAATAAGAACTTCGCAATACAGAAACGGTTTAATAATAAGTTTAGAAAATACATATGAATTTTGCGCTGAAGTTAATAATACGCAATAATGGAGTAGTTTTTTCTCGTTTCATTTCATTTGGGTCGCTGACACGTATTCATTACGAAACGGCAAGTTCGACAGTAACCACACAGAAGTAGATACTACTGCGCAATTTTGAGATTGCCAGTTTTGGTATCTTATTAAAAGTTTGCAAAGAATGTAAAAAGGTTGCTACAAAGGGAGAATGAGTTTAGCTAGGGAGTAAAATCATAAAAGATGTGTTTCTTTCAACAACTGTACATGGTACGAGGAGGAATTCTGTTAATATTAGACGAAACTTTACATTAAGCCGACAGAACTGAGACTCTGTGTGTGTGTGTGGATTTTACTGACGAGTTCTAATAATTAACTGGAATTATTGCCTCAATCCCTTCTCAGTACTTATTAGAAGACCTGATGACGAAAGCCGGAGAACCGAAAGGAATGTAGCGCATTACCATACATGTTTAAAGTTTTGAGCCGACTTACGAAACAAGCGCACGTACAACGTCTGCTTGTGAGACTGTTGTACTAATTGCGTTAATTCCTGTAGAGAAAGTGGAAAGTGCGTGGCATAATATGTAATTAGTATTTGTTTCCATTAATAGATTTCGGGTTTGTTTACATACCATCAAGCCAGTACTACGAAAATCTGAAATGATTTGTTACATGACTCTTGCTCCACAGTCCACAGCAACATATTACAGAAGTTATGCGTGCCTACTCGTTGACTCGTTACTAGCAAACTTGCTGTCTCGGGCTAAAATTCTCTTTCGTCTGCGTTTTTGCTGTTTGATCATCATAACAAGCAAAAATCCTACTTCATTCACTCAAATAATTCTACGAACAAGAATTTTGGTTTGGTAAATAAAATAAGCCGAGTTGGAGGCTGACTCTGAAACGTTACGAAAGCAGCCATAATGTCACCCGTAGAGGTCAAAGCTTAATGGTGACCCACGACAGGGCATCCCCATTTTTTCAAAATTTTCGTGAGTGAAGCCCACACATCCCCCTTTCCTCCAACTCACCATGACGGTAATGCATGTTTATGTGCATACCAAAGTCATTCACCATTTATAGAGTCTTACCAAAGAGCACAGAGTATAAAGAGAAAATAGAAGAGACCGTCTACGAACCGAACAACTGAAGAGTTACGATCCGAACAAAGTCATAAAAATAATATACACGCGAGACCCGGGGAATCCACAATTTTGCTCAGCTACTGCCGAGACAAGACGCATAAAAAATTCTTTTTTGGACACCACGTTAACAAAACATCTGCAGGGATCTTCCGTGTCTACTATATATCTTTACATTTAATGTACCGCGTGTTTCGTTTTTTCTACTTCTCCGTGTGTGTACATTACGGCTTACCGCATATTAGCGAACACGTCAGCTCACCACCACCGCTGCTCGCTACTATAAGTAATATACACTCACGGTCTATACAAAGAACAGAGAGATATAATTTATATAACTTACTTAGTAATAATAGAAGAACTTACCAGCCAAATAGCGGTATAAATGGTATGTAGGTGAGTTCGAAGTTATATAGACTTTCGTCAGGGTTGGTTCATATCAGGGCACGCACTGAGTCTCGATAATATTACAAAAGTACTTTTTTCTGCAGTGATGGGTGGATTATCTCCCCACTACCAACTGCTTCACAACGACCACGTGACAGTGATGACGATGATGAGCTAGCCATCCGTATTACCGATTAAAGTATACTTGTATTGAGGTTTTACGGTAAGCGGCTGAGTTGCGGCTGGAATAGAATACCGAAAATAATCGTACACTCAGCAGAGTCCCAACACAACGCTTCGCTTCCATAAAATCCAATAGCTTTACTACCGCAATACAACTGATCACATTAAAACTGGGTTCCCTGCTGCAGCAGCCACTACTATGAGTGAGTTAGAGCCACAATGAGACATAAACCCCAAAACCAGCGCACCTTTCCACCGCCGTCCCTACTGCATTTAACGGAGCAAGTCCGCAATACAAAAACAGCATAAAATATGCACACCTAGACGGGCTAGGCGATTCGATATTCAGAAACCAGCATAATAATATCATTAGAAAATAGCTGTAATTATCACGTCCGCATTTATCGTATGTAAAAATGATAACGAAGCCCTTATTTGGCAATTTAGAGGAAAGCTTTCTCCCTTTTGTAAATATATACCGTTCGCAAAGCACGATAATATTACCCAGCAATAATAAATTATGTGACCATCTCAATATTTTTCCATTGTGTGGTTTGGGGAAAAACACACTTGTAGCGCGGAGAAACTTCTCATTTTCTTCTATTGTGTATATATACACATACCAGTTATCCCCACCAAACCAATACAGAATTCCGCTTTGCAATAATTTATATTTCATTTCAGTTGATTTCTTTTACAAAAATAAGTACGTGCATATTATGCATATGTAAGACCCATGCTGTGTCTCAACTGACAGTAATTTTTAATATTTATTGAACCTCCTACTTTACGAGGAGGTCCTTCATGTTCATGAGAACATGTAGTATTATACTCCCACATTCTTAGTACAAGTCGGCTGCAGTTAAACTTATCGGTACGCCGCTCTGGTCTGATGGAAGTTAGTACGTTTGTAGTTGTTTATTACTTTTGCACGGTGAATATTCTTGTTTGAATAGTTCCTGGGGCTTTTCACTGCTTAAGTAGATTTGCAACGCCTAATGACAAGTCGGTAGGGAGGTTAGGTGGACGGATGGATGACTAAGACCAGGCCTTTACTACTGCATATTTTAGCTCAAGTCATAGAGGTAAGTATTTATGCGAGTATTAAAATAAATGCATATCAAGATTTTGTACAAGTACTATAGAGCGTTGTAATGGTGGTGGCAAGAAGGAAGGGTGAGTAAGCGTAGAAAACGATGATGGTAGCAGTGAAAGGATATTTATGATTTTACTACCCGTATGGCAGAAAGGTGTGCATGCAAATTATCTGGAAGTGGGGGAGATGTTGCTGTACGTGTTTGTGTTTATATTTTTTGCCAAGTTAAATATATGTGCTTGTAGATTTTTCTTTGGCGAAGCACTACTTCAGTTAACTTCACTCCTTTGGTATGATTGCTTGCGGGTCCGCAGAGGAAAAAGAGGCATTGGGATTCACTTCATTAAGACATTCTTACCTGGCTTACTGAATTCGACATGGTATAGCCTAAAAGTTATTTGCTTTTTTTCTTTTCGTATTCTCGGGCTTCTTTCTATAGGGTTTCTTTCAGGTAAACCCACAAAATTAAAGAGTCATAAAGGTAGACACGAACAAAATTATCAGGTAGCACTCGCAAATTACCTTAGCCCTGACTGGATTGGATGGTATCCTTCTTTAGGCACGAACTCAACTCAGGTCGATATAATGTTTTATTTTTGCTTCTGGTTATTATTACGTAGCGTGGTATACGAAATTGCTATGAGTGGTTGCATGGCTTGAATTTCCAGAAATTGGGGAGAGGAAAGACTATCGAACTGCCAATATTACCTGTGCAATTATTTGTTGATAAATTTTCCATCAACGATATTGCGGCCAACAACATACAACACAAAACAAAAACGCATAAACAACCGCTCCTAGTCTAGATCCTCAAAATCGTGGTATTTTTGCGTCGACTTCGATGGACGACAGCCTATAAAATGAATGCGACGACGTATTACGTCAATTTTTATCATTCAAAGTTATTCTCCTCCTGTCCATTTCGCTGGCCACCACCGAAGCTAGTTACAATAATTAAGCCATTCGCATTTCAGCAAGTCATCAGTTCATCGTCTTTTTGACCACTTCATTGAAATGAAAATTTTAAAATGAACTAGGCACGCAAACAGCCAAAGAAGACACAGGTTGCTTTTCTGCTTGAACACACCTAAGTTCCTACTTGTATACAAATGCGATACGATAACAATAAATGTTGGTTGGTTAAAGTTGACTGACTTGAAAAAATCAATACTTTCCTCATTGCTTATTAATGCTCGCCATAACTAGGATTGAAACATGGTGTACCTTTGTCTGTATAAATTACACCTAACCTGATAGATATGCCCGTCATAAAAATAGATGCCTATGCAAAAATGCTAACAATTTTCTAAGAACGTAGATATATCTGTATTTTTGCCTTTTCTTCTATTCCCGAAACGCCAATCCAACAGAGCGGAGCGGTCAGTTAGTTTCTATAAATCATTAAAAGCGTCAATCCTGCCACACAGCAAATGGTATAAATGAGTGCCGCACCGCAGGCAAATAAATGATTGTGAGTAGAGAGAAGCCAATTTATTTCTTCTAAATATTCGGGATTGAGGACGCCTTCGTCTTAAAAGCGCCTTACCAACAAGCTTTCCATTTACTAAAAAAGCTAAAAGCCGTCTTGCTTGAAATTCGTGAAACGCATTATGATAATGTACAAATAATGGGCTTCGCTTTTGCTTGCCTGTGTGTCGCTGTTTGTTAAACAAGATGTATGTATGTATGTGTGAGCAAATCTAGCCAGGTCCTTACCTAACTTTATCGTTTGCGGTGAGTTCCAATTTTACTAATCCTATGGTTATCGTTAGTTCAGTTTCTCGAAAAGTTTGAATGTGTGCTTACCATTACTATAATACTAGATGGTACACACTTTATTCTTCACTCGTTACTGTGCTTAAACTGGTGTCATTTAGTGAGTAGTGAGAGATTTTCTTCTCTCTCTCCTCCAACTTGTGAATTCACCGGTTAGTTTCCTGAACACGATACCACACTGAAAAGAAAATATGGCAAGTTTTCACTCTTTGGACCAGTTGAGAGTGAAGCAATGGTGGAAATGCGCGAGCAGTCATAACTGTAAAAGAGTTTTTTGGTAGTAGGAATTAGGCACGCACCGTGTATTTGTAGAAAACGTCGTTTTACACTACACTGTGCCAAGCACGCCCGACGACGGTCAATATCGCAAATAGGAATTTTGTGCAAGAAAGCATTTAAAAGTAGTTTGCTTTTCTGCTTTTTCTTCTCATGCCGCAATATTATATCATCATTTCATACCTGACCACAAAGAGGAAACTTAAACGTGACGTGTGTATTTTACAACTTTTTTTATATTTCCCGTTGGCTCTCACGGCTGCGGCTGGTCGTTCAGAAGAGACGATACTAAAGTGAACTGGTTGACTACGCACATCCATAATATGAGATCGTATAGGTAATAGCTGTCCAACTACATTGCACCAAACTATACGATGTTTAATATTGTACTAGCGAGAGTACTAAAACAACGACGAAGTTTGTGTGTGCTCAGAGCATGCTGTCAGGCTTCCTTTCCCTGACTTTTTTTGAAGTAATGAATGAGTGAACACCGGAATTTCGTACGATTATAGAAAAGCTACCGGGGATTATGGTTAGAAAATGCGCAGAAACAGCTTTTGTAACAGCTTTTACGAGTCATCATTACAGTTTCATTACCACACCACTGCAACTACCATTGTGCGAGCGATAATGTGTAGCCTGTAACAAAGGTTCGAGCAAATACCTTTTTAAAGAATCAGTTGACGGGTTATAACTCATGTCGCCAAACCACGAAAGCTAATTCGCTGATAATCCTACTATTAAATCAAAGGCATGGCACACGGAATTCAAACGGAAGACGGATTTCCTTTCAGGAATTTTGAATTTAAGTCTTTCTGCTTCCAGGAATCCAGTTGCTTGAATAAATGCACGAACACGCGAACCTCCACAAACAATGTATATTCAAATGAATGCCATATAGAAGATTGCAGTAAACAAACATGCACGGCAACAAACACATTATTTTGAAATACTCTTTTATAATTTTCCTGTTTCTCCACCGTGTATTTAGAGCGGAGCAAAGCAAGAACAATAGGAAGGAGAAAGGAAGGAAAAAATAATAATAGATTGTGCAAACGCTGGTAATATATAATTTAGTAGCATACCACACCATAACTGTTTAAGCTTGATAACACTCCCTATTCTCCCTGACATTTTAAAACTACAGATATTTAAGTTGCATTCAACTTTGAAATGTTTTGTTTAACTTTTTCCATTCTTTTTTTTCAGTCTTTCAAGTCGAAAATGGAAAAGAAAAAAAATTACCCTCCTGCTGTTATGCTATTACAACTAGTGCGCGCCTTTTAGTGATACACACAGAGCAATTCTCTCTTTTTCTCTGCAACGTGATCCATTTTAAACAAAATTTTTTAAAAATACAATTGGACTCCTATTATTCGAACAATGGCAAGTGATGAGGAGCAGGAGAAGACGAAACATAAAGCGACAAGAAGAACAGAAACGATTTTCTGACGATAAATTAACTTTGCAGACTTTTTAATCTATGTTTACTCAAAGTCATCGTCATTCATCGTTTCTCGCTCCTGTGATGGTGTGTGTGTTTGTGTGTGTGCATGATGGTGATGGTCTTTTCTTCAAAAAAATCTCACAAGTAAAATGTCAGGAACGGAGCCAAGAATATCATCATCATTCACAACGTCGGTTCTCATTACTCTCAAGATAAGCATTGTAGAAAAAAAGGAAATCCCGTTTTCTTTTCGTTTTTGTTCTCTCTCGCTCTCCCTCGTCTTCTTCTCCTCCTCCATTTCATTTCCTTTTTTTATACTCTTCCATCTCTTCAATCGTTTCAGCGTTCTCTTCCTATTCTTCTTTTTTTGTGTGCTTCTCTTTGGAAGTCGATTTGCCAAGTCAAGAAAAATGAAAGGAGGATTGACTGAATGAATGAGAGCAACATTAGTTCTTACAAGTATACGCAGCAAGCTTGAGTTGGGTTGTACCTTCTTCCTCTTCTGCTGATATCCTTCTTCCATGTTTAGTACTTTTGCGCTCTATTTTTTTTACAACAGACAACAACCAAAGTCAACTAACAAAACTCTTTCTCTCTCTCTCTCTGGACCAACAATATCGGCACGGCAGCATGAAGCAAAGCTGGAATTAGTCAGCTACAAATTGAACATTCACAGACCACAAAAAAGCTTGCACCGAGCAAGCAACACAGTTTAGTTTAATGCTTTAGGAGGATTTTCATTGCATTACTTGTGTACACTCAACTAAACCCTTGGCAGTGCAGCGGAGTATGAATGAATACATCCATGATGATGAGAGTGGCGTGCTTGTTTATATAACCAATTTCGTAAACGAGAGAGAGAGAGCGAGAGAAATAGTAACGAAATAGCAGATAACAGCAAGCTATCTGCATAAACTTTTTGCTATCAGAAAAACAAACAAACGAACAAGAAGAGTCAAGTCAACAGTAGTAGTAGTGCATGATAATCGGCTGGAACTTTATGTGCGTCAGTCTGTGTGCTCTTGTCCATCAGCAAGAAACGTTGTCGACATCATCATAGTAAATAGTATAGTAAACCTCGTAGAAAGTAAAGAGTAAACTGATCTCCCCACTTCTCACTACCGCTCCTAGCTAGCATATTATTGTTTCGTTTCTCTAATGTGCTAAATCTTCAACTTTTTAGCAATCCCTCACTTGCTCCTTTTCCTCTTTGTACTATATATCAACTTGATATGATATGCATGATACAAGTCGTGTCAATAGTCACAGTTCTTGTGTATGTGTGTGTGGCAGTGGCAAACGCAAAGAGAGCAGAGAGTGAGTATGCCAGCTCATCTCATCGTCAACATCATTTTCTTAGTTGAACATGTAACGTGGATGTAACATCGTCCTGTCAAGTTGCTGGAAGAGTGGAGCATCGGAATGACGTTTCATTTCATTCCATTTGAATGCATGAAAACACAATCTGCTATATATAATTCCAGTGCGAACGTCATAATCACATTTATGCGCGTTACGAATCTAACTGTATTTACACAAAGTGTACACACAACAGCACTTACTAAATACAAAATTAAATATTGTAAATATTAACCAACCAAACACTCTCTCGCTCGTTTTCAAACTAAAACAATAGACTAGTCAAGGCAAAAATAATGGGAATACATTTACACGCACGAAAGCACTTTAATGTGCCATTCATCACATCACATACAACAGCTCCAACTCTCCCGGAGTACACCAACAACTTAAACTTGTTTGCCTGCGATGCTAAAATACTGTAATAATTGCAGTTAGCAATTGCACTAAATTAGGTACTTATTAATTATTCCTGTTCCGGAGATTGCATTGGCAATTGGGCTGATAGATGCGTGTGGAACATGACAGTATTTCACATTGTGGTTTTGTATATCTAATGATGTCTCACTTTGTGCGAACAATTCGTTACTGCTCTAGTAGATCGATTTTTATACAGAAATAACCAGGCTAGACGGTTCATCAACTTGTAGGAAACTATGTTGCTATATATTATAGTAGAGTAAGTCACGTCTCACATGTACAAGTACATCACATACGAAAAGAGAAACACTCGTGTGTCCTTTTACGACAACATCGGCATAAAATGGTAATTGTCATTATTTGTGTTGGCCACTCTATTTTCCTGCATTCTCAATGTCTTTCTTTCCACTTTCTAGTTAGCTACGAATTGGTCAATACAACTTACAAATTAGCTGCCTGGAAAATTGGGATTTTTATCAAAGATAACGATAACACTGTCTGTTATCAGCTGGGGTAATGTGGTTTAAACAATTGCCTTCATCAGCTACATGTACGTATCACCATCACTGTCTCTATTTAAAACCATACCCTTATTATCCTCCTCTATTTATCACACTGCTCAAATAAATGGGATCCGCACGAGACTGACAGAATGCAAGGATAAACGGAAGTAGCGCTATTATTTCTACGCAATTTTAGTAGGAGGGTGTACTCTGGCGTGCGTGCGTACACACACATACGACATACACCCGCCACTGGACTAATTTTCCGTATGTAGCAGTAGCACCATCATTACCTGAAATGGGAATTACCATTTTCATTTTCGTTCCATTTTCGTACGCAAGTACTCATGTTAACTGCAATAGAGATCATCGGAATGATGACGCTACCATAAAATAGATAACAAGTAGTACAAGACCAACGTGTAATTTCCTCATTTCCACCAACGTCTAAGTACACAATATGTACACATACCTATACGCAATTTAAGCCGTCAAGAAGCAACAGTAAACACGCTCGCTGGAAAAACAAAAGCCTTTTTTCCTCCAAATAAGTAATAGATGCCTTAAAATAACGACATGTATATATTATGGTTATTTGCTTTTTGCTTTCATTGTACTCCTGCAAATGCTCGCATCTAGTACACACTCGCCGAGAGATAAATTTCCGTGCGCATAGATTACACCGTCATTATCGTGTTCATACCCTTATCCATCCTGTTGCTACAAATACTACACATTCCCATTTTCTTCATTCTCCATTAAAATTGAGAAAGCATCTTTGCGTTCCATTGTTCCATGTAGCTAGATTGTTTATTTGCGCTTGAATTACCATTTTCATTCCACATTATACCGTTGTTAACTGTGACTCCGTCTAAAAAGCACAAACTGTAGCCCTCGTTGATGGTGGTAGCGCTGCTAGCAAATTATGTGTCATGTTGTTGGCAATAAGTTGGTGTCTACGTGTATTTACATGCATGCTTGTGCAGATATGCACGACGAGTTTTTCCTCCCTGAAGAATTGAACAAACGGGTGGCGGGTTGTACATAGAGGCAGTGCTAACTATACAAGCAAACCTTTATTGCACCTAGTCTCGTATATACTTATCTTAAAGCTTTGGTGTATTTCCGTGTGTGCCGAGAGGAAAATAAAATTTTGCATGCAGTGGTCTTGGCATGTTATTTTTTTCTGGTAGCTGCGACGTGGAAGGCAGGGAGAAAGAATGTGGAAGCTACGTGCGTGTTCACGTAACCCACATTATTATGCATAATGATCTGCAAATCTACATAAAGTACACGATATAATCATAATAATCATAACATGGACGAAATCTCGTGTGTGTAGTAATACGGGTCCCGATAGGATACGTTTGGAAATTTGCAACTAATAAAAGTTGCTGTATATTTACGATGAAAGTAGGAGTATTAGCACTCTGATAGCTGTCGGCCAAAAACAAACGAACTCTGGAGTCTCCAAAACCTTTTTTTTCTCCGTCTGGCATACATCACAACACAGCTTGACTACTCTGTTTGTTTCCCTTTTCGTGTGCACACATACATACCTACTACCACACAACACACAAGCCCTACTTTCTTTTTAAAAAATTGACAAACGAACGGAAAAGTGCTTGAGCAGCATGTAGGTTGAAGCAGAGGCAGGCAATGTAGTAAAGTTGACGGCTCACTGTTTATTTACAAAACTCACGTAAAATGGAGTGAGCCAGTTTTGCTCCTGACACAACGATGACGGCGGTTGATGGACAATAATATAATATTGCATATATTTTCCCCCCTGATGTATGTACATATGAAAGTACTGCTACCCAAACAGTTTCAGAGAAATGTTTCTGTCTTTTTATGTAATTGCTTTACGATTCAAGGGTAAAACTTGAAGAATTGTGTGTTTGCATTTGTTGGCCTGGTACGCTAACCCCAACGCAGGTGTACGAACGAACGGAACGACTCGAATGGCACAAATGGTTAAGGGCATAATGAAGTGAAACTCTAGATACGGCAAATGGTTCCATGAACCATAGTCAATAATCGAATGTATTACCATCACGGTATCATCATCGTTGTTGGGTGATTGGCCACACGCTATGATTATTACGTAGGTATCTACACACAAGGAGTTATTCTCAAGTCAGGATGCTTCAATAATAACAAGGTTGAAAAGGTTCGGATTCCATACATAATTTAACCTCAAAGTCAAAGCCATCATACACATGTATCATCATCGTTGCTGCTACTAGCAAATGCTAGACAGGCACACACACACAGCCACACACATATAACGCGTACTTCATCAACAAACATCGCAAAACGTATAAATTTTCCGTCATCATATCATCATTGACTTTGACTGACATGTGTTACGTAGATGGGTAATAGCATATTTTTGTGACACTCCGACTCACTTTTTTCTCTTTCTTTCTTCTTTTGCTTCCCATCATCTTTTATTTGTGTACAACACGGATTAGTTCATTATATTCACAATGACTCGTTTTATGCGTACACAGTAGTACATAGTAGTGGTGGAAGCAGAAGAAGTAGCAATCGTCTATCATTTTTTTTCCTTCTTTATTCCTTTGCATGCATGCTAGCTTATGCCCATTATAAATTGTGAAAGTGAACGTTCTAAGAGGATTTACCCATGTGTTATGTTATTCTTTCTTTTTCACATACATACACACACAGAGAGAGAGAAAAAACTGACAATAAAATAAGTCCCGGCTGAAGTGACGGTATAGTTATACACACTGACTGCCTCTTTGGGAACACAGAGAGAAAACACACACACACACATGCAGCCAGTCAACCTATTATCTTGCTCGTCGTTTCGTCGTAAATACATTCATAATACTAAGTTTGTGAATGTGAGTAATTCTTTACGAATTCACTCGAGCATTCTCACTTTATTCTGACAAAAGCAGAACTCACAATAATAATCATTATCATCAACGCTCTCTTCTCCTTTTCCAAGTTGTCGTCGTCAACTTTATTTGATGAAATGGGATTCATCGCAAGGTATAATAATAATAATAATAATAATAAATACTAAAAATCTTTATGAAGTGGAGTACAATATGCAGTGAAGCAGTAATGCATAATGCATACACAATTTTTTACTTTGCGTAGATGTAACATATACTTACGTACATCATCATCATCATCATCGTCGACAACTGTACGCCTGATCATGTAATACCCTCGCTGCCCTAGTCCTTGTGAATTTGAAATGTGCATTATCAACCAACGTAAGTATACACATACATTTACCGCGCGTTATATAGGTATATTTATCATGATTTTCTTTTATAATCAATGCAATATCCCTTTACACTTTTGTAAGCGCACACTTGGCGCATGTTTCAATGAAACATGCGTTTAGCATACCCCTGTACGTTAGGTATATTTATCATGATTTTCTTTTATAATCAATGCAATATCCCTTTACACTTTTGTAAGCGCACACTTGGCGCATGTTTCAATGAAACATGCGTTTGAGCATACCCCTGTACGTACACCCATCATCATCTTTTCTTCCTCTGTCTCTCCCTCTCTACCTTTCAATCATTTTTCCCTTTTCTGATTTTTTATGTATAGGTACACTCGCATCCATTCATACAATGCAGGATAAATGTAGTAATAATAATATGGACACTTTTCAATCATGATGGGGTTTATATTATTCCAGATAAACTACGCAAGAAAATAGGAGAAAAAGGACGGCGCAGCGTAACATTTTGTCTAAAAATAGGTAGTTGGAATACCAATGCTACTGCTACATTTTTCTCCCTTTAACTCCTTGATCATCCCTCCATGCACTAGTCATACACAATCACTGGTCGTAAATGTCGTTGCCTTCTTGAACACAAGTGAAGAGCTGATGAAAACGAGAAGAAAAAAACTGTTTTGACCCACGACAGTCTATAGTGTGGTGCTTGGCAGTCCCAGTTAGGCTGCATAATACATCAGTCCACATGGTCTTACCCGCTGCTGCTTATAAATGAAAATATATCCAAGTTACTTGATAATCAATCGAGACTCATTGAGGCGGAAACGTTGATAGAGTGGAAATGTGAAATGCGGGCGCCACGGAAGTGACGGATTCAACAATGTACTGCGTACTACCAGGAATAAAGAAAACGGAGAACGACTTGAGTCTGTTAGCCTGAAAATAGTACCGTCAACCGTGCAGTCCTTCATTGAGGGGGAAATAAAGAGAAAAAATCTGACTGATTTACTGAGCTGTACACAATGTGATGATGTATATAAGCACGTAGATTCCTATGGCACATATATAGAAATATACACACATATCCTAGGGTAAGTCATACGGCTTTTATACTCGTATTAGATTATACTTCATTTTTCATAGAAAACGTATTACTTTTGTAATAACAACGTAGTAAAGCACAACAGTGGTAGTTGTATTAATTCTAGCTGCATTCATTGAATAAACGACTGGTCACTGGGCACAAAAATTGACAACCGAAAACCGACCCTAGAGGTCCTAGCATAACATACGTTCCACATCAATACCTTGTACCTTTTTGACAATACGCTTTATACTACAACCACGCTAATACAGATACAATTTAGTCACATTCCGTATCAATATATCATTACACAAGATGACATAAAACTCCTATTGAATTTATTTTGGATTTTGTTTGGGATTCACGGCTTTAGCTCTGGTTTCGGCCAGAGGAGCACACAAAACACATTATTTGCTACAAGGATTTTCTCAGCAAACAATTTTATAGGGGCCCGCATGTGTATAAAAATATTTGGTGGAGAGAGAGAGAGAGAGCGGCTCACAGACGCAGAGCTGGAGAAGAGAACACGCGGAGATTGGAAAAAATCAATTGAACAACTCAGATAAATGTATCTTTCCTGTTATGTACTTCCTTATAAGCGTATCAAAATCTCATCGTAAATCTTTATTTTTGGAGCCTGACTGCATTCATATCATTCATTCTCTCTGCCTTCGTTGCTCACCACAGAAAAAAATGTTTGATTCATTCAGTCACGACGGTGCGGTGGTGACTTTAGGTGAAGCTATTATCGTCATGAATAATTGTATAATGAACGGATTACGATATTTGAAATAGGTTCGGTTCAGCGTCCCAAAAATCCTCCTCCAGGCACCTTGCCATCAATTCTTCGCTATCTATTGATCGATCTGTATCGAAAACATGAGTTCAAAAAATGGCCGCGTTAGCAATAATAATAATCTGTAATATCATTTTAATTTTTTCAACTGCACCTATTTCCCCTCTTCTCCTTGAGCTGCTCGCTCACTCTACAATCAGGTATTATTATTGTTACACAGTTTATGATGTCAAAAATGTTAACTTGAGGCGGTAGCAGCAGCTATACACTCTTGGTGTGGATGTTAATACCGTATTGCTTCTTATTTACGTACGCACCCAATGTAAAGACGTGAATCATTTAAATGGTCGACGAGAAGATGATTATGATGCCTTGCAGGGAATTTCCCTCTGAAAGTGTGGCTGTTTTTCCTTCCTTTCTTCCCAGTGAGAGAAATAAGAAAGAATTAATAGTAGGTCTTGGTGATAGTAATGAAAATGATGATCAGACGATGATGCCAAGAGTAAGCAGTTGATCAACACGATGATGATGCGATACGGATAAGGAACAGACGTAATTTTCAAAAGTTGTCTTACTACTGCTGTTGCTACATTGCTGTGATCATAATGATAAAATAAAAGGATTCAATTCAACACTCACTCGGTTGAAGGAATATACAAACCCGCCCAGCCCTCATAAGCATCTATCTATCCAGCTGATATTAAGATTAGAAAAGCACAGTTTAACCCAGCAGCACCACATGAGTGTGTACACTCAACCTCATAACTAGCACCAACCACCACTACCAAATTTGCTGCTTTCAGGGATCCTAAGAGCGCATTTTCCTGTAGTAGCATTTTGTACAGCGACCGAGACGGAAAGAAAGAGACAGAGAGGAAGAGAGGAGGCAACCAGATTTTTGTAGGAGTAAATCAAATCGAGTGGATTTTTAAATGAAATGGATGGAAATGATAGATTTTTTCTCTTTTTATTATTGTTCTCCTTTGTGAATATCAAGTAACAACATAGAGCATCCCATAAATATATTATTGTATAAGAGGGCACGTTGGATTTTTTCTAGGGCTTATCGCTTGCTGTGCTCCTTTATATAAATATTACATGTTTGGTATTTGATTATAAAGTAGAAAACAGATAGAACTGATAATAGTAAACCCCCTACACACAGTGAGCTATTACATATATAGGTCTGCCGATAGTTATAGAAAACTGAATAGAGGAAAAAATCTGAGAAATCTCCTGCTTTTTTGCCTTGATGCTGCTGCTGCCTGCTACACCACCACCGTCGTCGTGAGTTTATATCAAAGGAGAAATGCTCTTTGATAAAAGGCCATTTCTCCTCGCATTATTATTTTTATTATTACATAGGCTGATATAACAAGGGAGTATTTTTCCCTGTGGGGGACTTTTTTTTACGAAGGGACACACAAAAGAAGGTCTCAAACAGAGTTTTCAATTGCCACGCGACTCTGCGCTGCGCTACTCTTTTTTTCACTTCCCTTCTCTCTTTTACTTCGCTTTTTATTTCCTCCATCCGCCTCCTGTGCAAATGCATGTATAATCACATTCCATTTTGTTCATACGCATCTCTATATGACATTTTTATGTGTTTTATAGTTTAGTATGCCCTTTGTATATTTGTCTCAATTTACTGGAGCAGTGTTGATAACTCATAAAGTATGGCTCTCTTCAGCAAGAGTAATTTTGGCTGGTGTCTACGAAAATTCCCCTATAATCAAGAGCATTCTCTCCCTCTCCCCATGCCCTGCTATATTTTCATGCATTTTTTATTGTACAAACAAAAATCAGGGCGATGTCGTGAAAAAAACCCATATAAACTGACTTGATGTCGATTTCATACGTTAAAAATAATAATAATAATAAATAATTATATGCCATCTTGCCATGTACTACTTTTAATACGGCAACTTGAAAGGAAACTTTTTCGCTTCTGCTTTTAATGTTCCTGCACTGATTTCATTACTGGATGTTAAAATCACGTAACTTTCCTCGCTTGGAAAAATAAAGATAATTGTAATATTGTACACGATACATTACCACCATCCTTCCACATGTGTCTTTTGTGCAACACGAACAACTTTCTACTATCCGCTCAACTCTTCGTAAATCCGCCGTACATTGCACACGTAATATTGAATTAAGTACGGACGTACAGAACATTGAGCTTTAAAGTGGCTTTCCCTTTTGCTGCTAGGTCTGCCGAGTTTCTAGATAATTTCAAGTGAACAAGATAACCGCTGTTTTGGAGTACGTTTGCGTAGGACGGTGGTTACAGCTCATCTTACAGTAGCCGGCAATATAAGTTAGTACTCACACAAAATGTTTTAAAAGTTTTAGTTTCAGTAAGTTGACTCCTCATATCTCTCTCTCCCTCTCACTGTCCCTCTCTCTCGTTTGTCTTCTTAGTTGGTTGATATCTGCCGCTATCAGGAGCGATGAAAGTAATGGGCTCTGACAAATGAATATTGTGAGCTTGCACACTTTTACTTTTCATCAAGGCAAAAAACCAGGCAGCAGGGGTGATGTACATTGAGTGCATGTCGTATTAAGGCAGACGATGAGACGAGTAACCTCGTTCAACTCCAAGTGACGAAACAATGAAGTTATATACATCTCTTCTACAAAGAATTACTGCTAGTAGTAACTAGCATGTCTGTTCTCCCTGAAGTAGAAAGTGAATGTATCTTTATTTTACCATCGTCATCATAGTAATATGAAAGTGTGTCTGGTAATTCTCACTGCAAATTCATTTTTGCCTTCTGGGTAGATAACAAGCCTTATGGGACCAACTTCTCTCTCTCTCTCTCTCTCTTTCTCTCCACCACTTTTTGAGGGTTTTTGGCTTTCTGCACTTTACAATTTGATACTTGCTTGTTATCGGGGTGCAAGCGGA
>JAHZNE010000821.1:0-19016 GCA_027744055.1 Callyntrura sp. NNG-2020 | reverse complement strand
TGGTACAGGTTACAAATTGGAAAGCAATCACACGGCGTTACATTAAATTTCCTATCTAGAATTTTTATTTATCTAAGGGTCAGTTTGTTTGCTCTTGTGAAAGAATTCGTCTATGTTCTATTTTCGTTGGAAGTAGTAAAAGCACACTGACGAGGGAGAAAATAATAGAAACTTCAAAGTCCCAGTTTTAAAGTAGCAGAGCAGAAATATTTCTTAGTACAATGAACATTTCTGTCCGGGAACATTTGTAATTCAGGTTAAAGCGTAAATTTCACATTTCATATTGATTGCAAACATTCATGTAAATCATTATACGCATTATATATGTGCGTATGTATGAAAACAGGAGATTTTTTAAATCCTGGGAAACCGTTTTCACTACGATCAGCGTTCAAAATGTCGTTAAACTTGTATGATGTAATGTTCGGAGAAATTGCCTACTTATATGGATTCCATATTCCATATGAAACATTGCCATACCCATGTCACAAGGTAATCCATATAAATTTCTACTGTCCAACAAGCGAACAACATGGAGGCACCTATATCGTTTTTTAAAAATTGGAAGCAGTAAAACAGGCGGAACTTGATAACTTCAGTCGCAAAGGGAGTTGACATGTTATAAATAAATTGCAAGCTTCCCAACAAGTTCAACTCTAAGGAATCATTTTTTACTGATCATAATGATAGGTGCCAACAACAGAGCAAATGTAAAGGGCAGTTGAGTCTGATTTGTATTTACGACTGTCTTATAAATTCATAGAAATATATTAGTTGCGTGCCTCCTGTGTTTGAGTCATGCATGAGCTAGAAAATACTTTTTTTTGCAATGCTTTGCAAGTTTGTATGTAGGACATCCTTTGATTTTCTGGACATTTCAGTAGAACGCTACAAAACTTTTGTAATAGGAAAGCCATGCAAGGCATGTTAAACTTTTGTAGCGATAAGCACCATAGTTTCCTATGAAAATAAAACATACTATCTTTCCAAATTTTATCCTCTTAAAACTTGACAAATATAAAGAATAAGAACCAACATGAAACGTCCTTTCCCATCGTGTAGGTTTACATGTTTTTCCACTGAACTTGCTGAAACATTTTGCATTTTTAACAATTCTACTCTCTTTATGCCCCAAAATATCACATTTGCTATCCCCTACCAAATCGTTTTTAACAGATTTGCAAGGAAGATGATGATCAATATCCATGTACGGATAAACGAAAGTATAAAGGACACAAACTAATTTCTATTTTCACTTTGTCTTACATTCCCCCAGTATTTTCCTCCTGTGCCCATACTTCTTTCTCTTGCCAGTCTTTCTGTTGTGAGATCACAAAACGAAGGAAAATTTGCTCGCTACTATTACTCTAAAGCCCGGTCTACTCTTTCATATATCCTAACTACGACGTAGTATCTTGCTAGGGTGGTAATGAAAGCGAGATTTGTACTACGTGCAAACATGCAGCATCTATTTGACTCTCTCTGGCTTGGCACATGCATATAGGCACTCTGTTTTTGCGAGGCTTTCTGCTCCGCTCTCTCTTTCACGTAGATGCGAAATCCCGCGACAGAGTCAGTAGCAAGTTGCTGTTGCTCAAGAACAGTAGTAGCTACTTTCGCTGCTCCATTTTTTTCGGTGGTACACAGGAAACTACTCTCGATAGGTCTCTGATGCAATTTTTATTACCCTCAAGGTTATAAAATCCTTTTCAAGGAAACTAGATTATACATTTTCTACTACGTGAGAAATCGTTAAACCGATTTATCGCAGAAAAAACCCGTATATGTCACACGGACAGATTTGCTGTCAATACCTGCCTCCTGCCTGTATAGAACTGCAGTGTCTCGTGGTTGCGTTATCAGCAGATTTCAGCTAGAGTGTCAGTTGTCAGCTTACTCGAATGTGGAAAAGAGAAAGATCTATTCGTATTTTTAACAGAATAGCATTAGTTTTTGCTCTAGTAATCTCAGCACTGGGAATGATTCAACGACAGCATTTTTAAAAGGGTAAACCTGTTGGGGATATCGTGTAAATCCCAAAGTATATATCCGCCATATAAAAAAATTACTTGCGACTGACAGGTCGCAATGTTTATAATTTACCATAATAACAATTATCGAGGTCACACCTCTGACGGACGTGTCATTAGCCATCTTTTAGGGTTCAACTATGCAACTGTTTTTGTAAAGGAACATTGTAATTGAAACGTACTGCGGTTGTTTATCAAATCTAAACGGTAACGTTACGCCTGTGTTAATAAAGAAGATGCAGTGGCGCTGTTAATCCTAAAGGGCATGCTATTATTCAATAATAGTGGGGATGATAAAAACTGTGTTTGCTCACGTAAAAATATTTAAATGAGGTTTGCTAAGTTTGGTGAATGTGACAACCGTTGTCAAAAAATGGAGAAGGTCCCCGTATGTGTGATCCCCGCATGTTTGCGGTGGTTTGCTTTTTTAATATGCACCGGCATTGTGAGTCAAGTACACTCTGGGAAACTGTCAGATCAAAGGTACATTTCCACCTCTAACCATCCCAATAATCGGGAAGAAATGCGGGATATATTTGACCAAATTTCCCACCAAGAACCTTTCTGGATAAAGCTTCCATCCCAGCCGGAAAATGCAGAACAGCCTGACATTTTCCCGCCTTTAACAGGCAGTCACCATATAGAAAAGACAACAACATTCCAGTACCCAGCCCCAAAACAAGACAAGAATTCCAAGGAACTGGCAACTGACAATGCTTCCCAAGGAGAACAGGAGGTTGCTGACTTTTCCGAGGAATATTGGATTCGAGTTGCGCAAGCAAAAGCGCTGGCAATTGTGGTCGTAAGTAAAATTACGCGTAATTACATTTACTCGATTTTCTTTAAAATTCCTACAGCAGAAGCAAGCACACTCTCGTGTTAATGTTTGTCTATCCTGGCGTATCACATCGTAAAAAAATTGGGGTGATAAAAGTGCCAGTATTTAAGAGTTTATGGACGAAATTATTAACTGAGAATCACATAATAATCTCTTTCCCACGGTGTTTATCACTTTTCATCGTGTCATAATATTTTTCGCTAATGTCATCATTTCTGCGAAGACAAGTTCATTGCAAGACGAAGAAAACGCTGTTTTTAATGCTGGGATTAAGAGCAACACTTGGCGTAAATTTGGCGAAAATGCGTGCTTAGCGAAAAAGTAAACATTCTTATCAGCAAAATAATTCTCTTCAGTTTGCACGTAGCAGGCACATTAAGTAAAATTATGTTTTTTTGTGATACACTCGGCTCCTGGGCTCCTCTGGAGCTCTTATCTGAAATGAGATTTAAATAAAGATGAGAATAGCGACGAAGATGAAGCTTTTCTTGGGGAATGTGGGCTCCCGACAAAACAAAAATAAGAAATGCCTAAACAACACAAGAGACAAGAGACGGAAAACAGAGAGAGAGAGAGAGAGAGAGAGAGAAAGAGAGAGATGAAGAAGCAGGAATGTTTTTTTTTGAATGATGGCTACCATGCTACCATTAAAGGATGACATTTAACCTGTTGCGTCATTTTACGACTTGTCATCATACACACAAACATACACAGCGAAGGTTTTGTTGGTGTGAACATTTTTGGTGGTATGTCAGCTCTGGCTGGATGTGGCTCCACAGGTTAAAAATGACTGGAGTCTAATTTCGTATTAAAGTGGAAGAGTGCAGTATGGGTCATGTTTTTTTTATTTTTAGCTCCCTGGGAGGTAATAAGTAGGGACTAGTTAATAAAACGCAGTAATAGCATGTATGTCACAAAAAGTATTCAATTTTTAAGTCAGAGCTTCACATTATTAGAGATGCTATGTGATGATAAATGAGGTAGGTAGTAAGTACACAATAGGTTGGCTTGTTGATATCATCTAAAGTGTAAACATGTCAAGGTAATACACCGTAATGTGCGCGGTGCTTTCACTATTGTCTTCAATTATTTTATTTGGGAGTAGCAGATAATAGTGAAATTTTGTTTATATGCGATTTGAAATTGAATTGATTGCTAGAAGTGCAGAGGCGTCATACTGATAAATAGCCTGGATTGATAACAATGACGACAGAATAAAATGTAAACATCTAAAGCGTTTTGGCATTTTCAGTCTTTCACAATAAATGCTGATATGAAAAGGGATTATCCAGTGCAATATTTTAATATTTGTAATTGTGAATGTAATCACATTGACATGATTTTCTTTTAAATTCCCTTTATGTCCGTTCGTGCGTAGTTACATGTCAATGTAACCATAATATCAGGGTCAGGATCAAAATTAAAATTCGTGATGACTCTGACGTTCTATGATATAAAATATACAGCTGCTCTGCACAGTTTACAGCGTAGCAGCGCTTTACTTTCTGAAAAAAAAAAATATTCGAAGCTGTTGATTGCACGTGTTCCACCAGCTCCCATTTATTTTGGGTGGCGTGACGCCTAAATTTTTTTGTTTATTCATAAAAATGTGAGGAGTCTGTGCCACTAGTTTGTAAATGGATCTTTCTCGGCATTTAAAACTGCGACGAAATATGTTTTCTCTTAAAAATCATCTTGTGCATGGCAATTTTTGAAGATATAAAAATGAAACGGCTCATTTGCTCTGTATGATGTTTATGCTGACTTGACTTAAATAGAGAACATCACTTTTGAAATTGGATAAGAAGAGGTGGAGAAGAAATACGTGACTAAAAGCAACGCAGCAAAGAAATATTTCAGTTTATTACTCTTTATAAGCAGGATGAAAAAAATAATTTCATCTTGTACATGATCATCCTCCTCTTCCAACGGCTAATCAGGACGGCACAGTTTATCTCGAAATAGGCACAATTTTCTACCACTATTTACATAGAGCATCATATATTCACAGAAATAAAGTAGCGAACAGAATTTTTTCATTCCAAAATTCCACCAAAATTGTAATTTATATTTAGTTGCGCAATACAATTCTGAGGTTGCGAGAATTTATTAAATGCGCATATTTCTCACAACTCCGAGCAGAAACGGGTGTCATAAGTCTTCCCGCGAATTTTTAATATCGCGCCATTGTTTTATTTTTGTCAGGAACACGGTGTAATTCCGCGAGTAGACGAGTACTCAGAAATCATAAAGCCAGCTGGCTGCAAAAGTGAGTACGACAAACGGTGCACCGACATTACCACAACGGTAAGGCAATATTAAACAAAAAACAGACGGTCACACGTGACATGATTATGATGCAGGTGAGAAAACAAAAACACAGATGGAAATTGTGTGACTACCTTGTTTTTTTGCAGTGCGCCGAAAAAAAGGCGAATGAGATTTTTGAAAAAATAAAAAGTGGCAGACAACCCGCGAAACGAGGCAACATCTCGTCGAACGTGGACACCATTTTAAACGAATGTAATTTCAGCGTCCTTCATCGCTCTTGGAGTCATGATAACCGAGCAAAGATCGTACCTCCTCCAGCGACAACCCCCGCCCCACAACCCCTATTTCATTGCAACAGTTACCTCGGCCAGAATAACGTGGACATCAATTTTCGAATGGACTACACCAAACCTGGACTTCTGAATGGGAAGTCGAGCATGGACGTCCCGCGCTATTTCGTCATTGAGATAAGACGTGGGGGAAAGTGGGTGTTGGCCCCCAATCCAGTTCAGGCCTACTGGCTTTTTAAATTTAACACGGAAACCAACACCCAATTCCAGGTGCGCGTCACAGCCGTTTCTCCCCGGTACGTTTATCTTGCTGTGACCAGTGCGGTGGTGCCGGTGTTCCCTAGCTCCCTCTTGGAACTAAAACGTTCCCCCGTTTTGGAAAAGAAAAACGTTTTTATAGATGACACCGCCTCCCGACCCGCTCCTTCGGCGTATCTGAAGTGGCGTAGTAATTCCGGGTTTAATGCGTCCTGCGATTGGAATGTGTACTACATCTACGATAGACAGATCACGAAGGAAAGAAAGACCAGCGAGAAAGCCTTTTGGGTCCTGCTGAACAATCTTGACTTTGAAAGAACTTATCATGTGTCGATCTGTGAAAAATTTGGGAATGGATTGGAGCTTCAAACTTCGGACTTCGTACGGGTTCCTTCGTGTGCGCAAATTAGGAAAGAAAATGCATCCTTGTGTTGTAAGTAAAGTCAAGCTCTTTTTTCTTTTATTATTATTGTTTGTTTGTTAAATACTAATTTGTGTATTGTAGTGGCTCCTACACCTCCACGTAACTTACGCATGGAAAATGTGACAGGCCATTCCTTTTTTATTGCCTGGGACCCACCCATCGAATCTAATGGCTCATTAGGAGAAAAGCTGAAGTACAATGTGACTTTGGAATGGAGGCGTCTTCAGGGGATTTCAGCAGCAGAAGCTAAAACGGTTCTGGGAATGGCTTCTACAATGGGAACAACGTTAGCATCAACCCATTCTTCTACTTCGGACACATGGACACATGTGCTACTGAGCGACATTGTTCCGGGAAACTTGACAAGGATTCAGATGCATAATATGTCCGTATGGAGGGGTCATATAAAAATGTCTGTGATGGCAATGGGGCCTGCAGGGAAGAGCCAAACTGCTTGGAGAACCTTCCGCTACGAAGGTACTAATATTAATCTAATGGCTAACGTTAGACTCATTCCATATTCCACTCCTATTGTGGGAATGACCCCATAAATTAAATTCCTATGACCAGGTGACCTTGTAAAAGCGGAGCTCAGGCCATCGAGCACTTCAAACATTACTTTCTGGATATTGGCAATACTGGCGCCTTTTATAGTGGTCACCTTAATGCTGTTCATTGGCGTTTCCAAACACAAGCAAGGGAAGCACCGGCGAAAAAATAAAACGGAAGGAAATATTACACCGGTAGGCATTTCAGACAATAAAATATTTAGATTCCAGTCATCGTTTAATATTTATCGCTTGTTTTTCAGAAACCCGAGCCTCCCATGGAATTACAGCCCTTGAAGGAACCATTGCACGCCGAGTGGGAAATCGACTGGTGTAGTTTGACCCTGGAAGAGAAACTTGGAGAGGGCTTCTTTGGGGTTGTCAGTCGGGGTATTATTACCCAAA
The DNA here is from genome assembly GCA_027744055.1 of Callyntrura sp. NNG-2020. Lineage (NCBI taxonomy): Eukaryota > Metazoa > Arthropoda > Collembola > Entomobryomorpha > Paronellidae > Callyntrura > Callyntrura sp. NNG-2020. Next base: position 11,952 of record JAHZNE010000821.1, on the reverse strand, counting down.
ATGGGCACACCATGACAGTAGCTGTCAAACAGTGTAAGGTTAGTGTCGACAAGAGGGAAGTGGACAAAATCTGGGAAGAATACGAAATCCTCCGGAACCTGGATCCCCACTTGCACGTGGTCGGGCTAAAGGGCATCGTCACCAAGTATGTCCCTCAACCTTTGCTGGTAGTGGAGTACTGCGACGGAGGTAGCTTGCTGGACTTCCTCCGACGCGTTTTTAAAGCTTGGGGATGTGGCGCCTCCCGTCGATACTCTCCTGCAGTTTCCATGCTGTCTTGCAGTGGCAGCAGTGTCCATTCCCAGGGGAACTCTTCCGAACATTCCAATTCTCGCGTGGCTGTTAACACCGCCTACTTTTTGCCTATTGAAGAAGAGCTCACTTCTGAAGCCGATTCCCCACCGCCATCAACTCCACCTCCAATGAACGTCGCAGAATCGCTTAATTATTCTCGGAGACGGAGCTGTACGAGAGGACTACCGGTGGTAGACTCCCTGTAAAATGGATGGCGAAGGAAAGTCTCCTCCATCACATTAGTACCACCAAGTCGGACGTGTAAGTTTGCATTTGTACCTTTGACCTCCTTCAGTCACAATAACATGTGTAGTTTAAATTTTTGTTGATTTTCCTTTCTCCTGCAATCATAGCTGGTCGTTTGGTATTCTTCTCTATGAAATTTTCACCTTTGGCGGGGTTCCTTATCCGGAGGCCGAGAATGCTGAAATGTCCCGACTTCTCAACAACAATTACCGCATGCCACGACCATACTTCTGTCCCGAACAAGTGTACCGTTTGATGCGCTCCTGCTGGCAAAATGATCCGGATGCCAGACCCAATTTTACGGATTGTCGGAACATGTTGGAGAACATTATTCAAGAGATAACCCATGTCACTTATTTGAATCTGGAACCCAATCCCACTTCCGGAAAAGATGCGCGCTTCCAAAATTGTGATTCTGGCTTTGGGAATTATGAAGGGTCTGGCAGTTCTGAGGGGGAATGCCCTCCGGAACTGCCACCCAGAAACAAAATGGCTAATGAGTAATTTTGCAAGAAAAATGCAAGATTGAAATATTTTAGGTGTATATATATTCTTTTACTGTATCAGTACCCAGCTATACCGAGATAAGTTGGAGGAAGGTACGAGCTCCTGTCCAGAGTGCAAATTTAGGGTGACATTGTACATACTGTAATCTTAGAATAGCTAGTACCGTCAACCCAAATATGTACACAGCCAACATTTTTAATTTTTTAAATAAACATTTTGTAAAATTGTACTGCTGTTTCATTTTTTATTATTTAATTGGTAATGTCATTTGTTGGAGGGAAAGATTCGCCAAACTCGGATGAGCTTATGAGACTACATATTGCATTAACAGAGAAAAATATCGATGGATAATCAGCCATGGTTCTATGAGCTCTCAAATGTTCAAGAAAATATGTCATTCTCTTCGTGTAACACCTGTATGGGATGTTGCGTCATTCCTCCGCAGTGGACAATAACACCTGGAATTCCCCTGGTAAATTTGTTTCTCTCTAATGAACAGTTGCATTGTGGGCGAGTTTCTTACTTCTTTCGGGCTGTCTATATCGGGACAAAAGGGGAATGCGGATGTGAGGGAGAAATCTCCTAAGCGCTTGACGCTTGACCGCTTGTACTCTCAAGAGATTGGATTTAGAAAGACATTTAAAGGTGTTACATGAATCGATTATCGTCTATTTTCCCCCTGTTCCAGCAACCCTGTAGTTTTATATAACCATAGAACATGCCAAAGTGATACCAACAAAAATTGAAACAAATTTCCACTTCCTGGTACATCTGTGTGTGATTCATATGCAAGAACAAAATGAAATCAGAATTTTCCTTACTTCAATTTCGTTCTCTCTAATGAGGAGTGGCTGTGTGAGTTTGTGTCTTGTTTCTTCTGGAATGTTAGAGTAGAGGAATGTGGAGGGAAATTCTTCTAAATTTGAGTTCCTTTACATTAGAGGGATAGAAAGTGAGACTTAACCCTTAATGTATTACAGGATAAGGTTATCTAGTCTTATCCCCGTTTTTGCATACAAATGTTCCCCCATGATTCAGCAGTTACTAGAGAAAACAAAATAGAAGTGACACGAAGGAAAGTGAAACAACTTTCGTCTTCCTGGTTCATTAGTACCCATACAATATACCAGGGAAAGTACAGAGAATGATAAGAGGACGATTTTATTGGAAGCGATATGATATTTTGTCCTTTGTTTCTTTCCTAACGATTCATAACAACTTTGTGCTAGTTTTACTATTCCCTGTCCCTTTAACACAGAGAAGCGCTTAAACTTTCCTGGTATTTTCCTCGGGGCCCTGAAAACTTGTTCGAAATCCTTCTATTTGATTATGAGACATATTTGTTTTCAAGAGTTTCCACTATAGAAAAAGGGTATTGACAAATGAATGTTACACCAATAAGAGATTGTGAAAGTTCTTAGAATTAAGTCGATGTATTGAATAAAACAATGTATTTGATTTGAACATGAGTCGGTTTTAGTAAGGTAACATCATAGCATACCGAATAAATTTAATCTCACTCCATTGTTCTCGCGTACCATATAATCCCTACTGAGCTTAAAAGCAGATGTGTCTGCTTTCTCTTCCGTCGTTTATGCCAAGTCTCGTCGGTTTCCTCTTGGGAGAAAATTCAACTTTATTAAAATTAGACAGAAGCTGAATGCACATTGTTCTAAAATGTGGCTACAGAGATAGGTACTCCAAACTACTGAAAATTCTGATACATTACATCTGGTCCATTCGAGGAAAAAACTTTTGCAGCTGGATACAGTACAAGATGAGATTCAATGAAATAAACTTCTTAATTAGACACACGTTGTGTAGGTTTTTGCCAAATTTGTGTTAGTACAATGTAACGCACGGTTGCTGCTTCCCCTTTGAATTTGCTCGTATGCCGACGAACTGCGAAAATGTTTTAGAAGTCAAGCAATGTGATTAGGTATATGACACGTGCTTAGGGCGGATATTTCTGCAAGAGAAATGTAAAAACGCCGAACCTTCTTGAGATGAATTGAAAGCGATTCAATAAATATTTTTTAACTTTTACAATTAAATATTTTTGAGGTATTTTATTGTAGAATATATCATGGTTAAGTGAGCAGTTTAAAAAATATATGCACACTGTGTTTAAGTGAAGTTTTAGATGTTTTCAAAGCAATCAAAACTAAGGATGCATTTCCAGTTAGCTGCTTATTGGCTAGCTACTAGCTACCCACTTCATCTCGTAACAGGTCTTTTCTGAGTGCTCGACAGATGAACCCATCTGCTTATACAGTAGACATTATACGGTTAATGCACTTTGACCGTTGCTCTTTTATTTTTGAGTTTAATAGAATCAAACCACATGTTAACATTTAATTTAATATTAATTTCACAAATGTTCTTGGTAAAATTCAAGCGACTTGCCAGTTATTTTAAATTTAGGCGGTTACGATTAGTGAATACATTTTTGCTCGTCAATATTTATTAGCCCAAAAAATTTGGGTATATATCCCTCAAATCCTTCTCAAAATACTTTGAGTGCTAAAAGTAAACTGTACATTACAATAAATAACTTTGGAAATGGAAGTGCTACTACTTAAGATAAGATACATGTAAGCATGAACAATATATATTTCTGTGAAATATATAATAATACCAAATGTAGACATGCATAAATCAAAATTATAAATAACAAGGCTAGAGTGTTGCATCGCATTACTTCCGTCCTGTTATTTATCGTTTGTACTTTTTTAGGTTGACTACGTTTCGCGTATGTTCCATCATCATATATTATAAACTAAGATTTCTTCAGCATTGACCTTGAAAGAACAGTTGTCACGTCAATTTTTCAGAAAGCGGAAATCATGCGGCCACAAAAGTACTTATTGGTTGACTATTTTTGATGATTTACTTTGTATCGACATTTCGCACAAAGAGCACACGCCACTACATCTGGTGTTTATATTTACGCCTCGAAATAGGTGAACTATTTTAAACTAGAATGTGTCAGATAAATCATTATATTAGTTCAAGGTTGCATAGCGATATAGTATGTGTAAAAATGAAGTAAGTCCAACAAAACAATACAAAAATACTCATGACTTGTTACCCTAAGCAGGCCTGAACTTCGTAAATTTTAACTCAGATTGTTTGATCATAAAGGAATCTATGTGTATATCATTATGCCTATGTCAATTATGAATTTAATTGCATAAACAAATAAGGACAGAAAAATATTAAAGAGCAAATGTTTTCTCGCCCTCTGGTGGCGCTTCCCTCGATTTTCCATTTAAGTCGTAAGCTTTCTAGGTTTACATTACATTAGATACACAGGATAATAGCATCAAGTTTACACTTCCGATTCAAAATGGTTTGGGTTTCAAGTCACGTTTTTTTGCAAGTGAGCATTTTATTCTACAGACAAATAAGTTGCCTTAACTTGTCGGTATTAGATTGTCATTATTACAAAAGGCCCGTGTTTTTAATATAACATAACAATAAGAAATATTGATTAGTGTTGGTGTTATTAAAAGAAATAATTAGTAGGAATATTATATCATCATATTATGTCAGAAACTAACACATAGTAAATATGTATATTGTTAAAACTATTGTTGCCAGCCATCTTTACGGGTGCCCTGTAACATGTTCCATATTATAGTGATATAAAATTTCTACAACAATTTAACCCTAGTTACTTATTAGTCTAATTGATTTGTTTGTGTTTACATTACAATACTTTTATGTATAGAATGGCCTAAAATCCGCTTAATTGCGGAAATGCATTCGGTCGGATGACGGGTGCATACGAAATGTCATTTCTGTTGAAAAATCGACATAATTGTTAAAATAATGCTATTGTTGTGTTTATGTTTTATAGGAAAACGTAAGAATATACATTTGGATTTCAATTATGCTTTCATATATGGTTTCCCTATTATTAAATCACACACAATCTCTTGTATTGAGTTAGGAAGTGGAGCTAATAGTTGCTCATTACTTCATAAAATTATGTACAGTTGTGGAACATTATCCGATCCAAGTAACTCTACAATCCAGGCAGAGACATAAGTGAAAGTAAAATCCTGGTGCAAACTATGTTAGTATATTATAGTAAAGCTTAATTCAATATTTGCTGCCTTAACAACCTAGTCCTTTCATAAACGTTCAGAATAAACACATACGATTGTTCCAACACTGGAGAGCTTACTACCGGTGTATGAATCCATGCTGCTTTACTGTTATTCAAGGCCAGCACTTAAGTGATTGTAAATATCTAGAAGAGAAAGTACTTTCACGCCTCCTCTCTCACCCGACAATGAAAGTGAAGCTTTTGGAATTACTTCCGTCATACACACTAGCCAAACTGGAGTAACTGGCGTACACAAAAGTCATGTGGGCTTGAAGGCCACGACGGAATATTTTTTATTGTGACTAAGCTAATACTTAGTGTTTGTGTTTGCACGTGTTTACAAGCGCTGGTTGACAGTAGTATCATGTTGAAAGCACACATGTAAGGTTCTCCGTCGTGGTCGTAGAGTTGTATAGAAAGTAAAATAAAAAATATTAGAAATGAGTGTTTTATATAGTTGCCCCTCGAGCCACAAGCGAGCAATAAAAGTGGCAGACTGGGACAGGAAATTAATGAAGAATTGAAAGAAATAGAAGTAATAAACTACATGTATTTATACGCTACCATACAGGAACTGCTTAGGAATATTTTTTATTTGTTCTTATCATGAAAAGATTGTACGTTTGTGTACAAAATCTTTGTACGGACATTTTTCTCTTAATTCACAAAAATGTTTTTTAAGTTGTCAAACTACTTTGTAAGTAATACGCTGGGTTTACGTAAAGAAAACTTTCATAAATAATTGATTTTTTATTCTGTACACCGTAACCAAACAAATTTCCTGTTCAAAATTGGTTAATTATATTCTGTTATGTAATATTTGTCACTTTCACAACAAGTATGGGCTTAACGTTTGCCCTATGGAGTATTACACATATAATGAACCTCCTAGCGTCAACTGACATTTTGTTCAGTATTGTGTACTGGTACTAATATCAAATAATGCAATGCATAATAACTAGACATTCCCATACATTCTTAGATGTTAAACCCGAACATTGGTTTTTTATTCCAGTTTTGTGATTTCACAGAATTACTCTGTGACCCATCTTTCGAATATTAACAGTCATAATTTGCATAAGTTTCGTTCTTAATCTTGATTGTTTCAAGTTGTCATAACAAATGTTAAAAATACTATGTAGTCATAATAATGGACCAAAACGGAACTTTTGATATTTTATCTCAAGCTATGAACATATTATCTAAAAATGGTTCTGTACATTTCTCATTAGATAAGATGTGAATATTAGGTAAGATTCTGAATGGTTTCCTTTTCTAGCCTGCCACTTATTGGTATCCACAGAAAGCGGATACAAATAAAAATAATACCAAGCAATCTGCAATTTTGGGAAATACAAGAGACTTTTGTTAAATAGTGATTTCTCCCTAAAACGAAACACAAACGAAGATAATCGGTTGGAATTATATTATAATGTAGAATCAAGTAAAAATCCCGAGAAACGGAACGTACACGGTAGAGTACAGCACGTGTATATGCTTCGAAGCTCCAATAACAAGGTTGTATTGTATACAAATGCATTATATTATAGAAATTCATACAAATGTAGATTTTGTAAGAAATTCCATTTTCTGAGATCTTGGACAATTGACAATATACCAAATTGACAGGATTCTACACTTTCACTCGTGAATAGTTGTTGTTCTTTTGGATAATAGATACAGTTACATGCACTTGTGCTCCAACAAGCAACATTGTTCCCAACAACTGATACGCAAGTTCACGTGAATGTATTGAGTTATGTAAACAAATAATTGGTCACACTTGGATATTTTCTATTTGAAGGAGCAATCAAAAGACATAATATGGGTCAAGGCTAATATAACTCTTATGTTCCACCTATAGCCATGTTTAGGGTAGTTTAATACTGGTCATATTTTGCACATAGATTTGTATAGTGAATAGTTATTGGCGAACGTAGGAGTCAGTATTTCAGGATTGGATCACGCACCCCCATTGACCGAAAATTGGCTACTACCCGAGCATAAATATCCAGCGGCGACGGCGACGTACGTCTTTATCGGAGCTCATTTATAGAATATGATGGTGTATAAGTTGGAGAATAAAATTATATCTACAACGCATTGTATTTCTCAACAAATACATTCTGTATTTAGAATGACTGCATAAAGTAAGCACATTTTCTACTCATTCATCTCCGCAATATTTTTATTTTTTGGTTGTATTTGTACTTTTACATAATTTGTAATGTTGTTGACGTTTACCAACGAAATAAGGAAAAAGAAAGATGGAAATTGTAAGTAAAGTCTGCGAAATCTTTAAAAAACGTGACTTTTGAAGGAACAATATGACAAAGGTGGTATTACAATGGGATCCAATGCAAATACGTTTACTTCATGATAATGTTTTAAAATAGGATATATTCTTCATGCTCTCAAGCTGAAAGTAGCTGCAGTGAAATGAAAGTCTAAAAATAGCGTGCACTTTCAGGACTCTTATGTTGATATTAAGTCTATGCCGGATAGTATCAATGTTTGGGGAGGAGTTTCTTATATTTTCGTTGACGTACTTTTAACAGTTTTGGAGGGGAAAAGTTTTAAGATGAAGCAAAGCTCCAGGAAGTACTTTTCTTTCCACTTTCAAGAAAGTTGACACTTATCGCTCTACAGCATCGCTTTAAATCCAATTTACTTTTCTACGGCACGTCAAGTGAACTCATATTGTGAAACAATACGTAACTACAGGAAGTTTTAAAGAATCGCCAGGCAATATAGTTAATTGGATAGATACAAAATAAAATTGTACACTGTTCTAGAATATAAAATACAAATACTAGCATACACATCAAGACGTACAGAATCTAGTGTTAACATACAAGCCGATAATGTGTTGAAATCACCCGCGTGTACCTAAATATATTTTCGTATGTGTATATATGTCCCACTGTATGATATTACTGTTGCGGATAACTTTACTAAGAGTTTGAAAAATTCTTACACTATGTCGCGTAGATTTATTTCAATTTCAACAAAAAATTAACTATACATAAATAAAATAGTACAGTTCAATAATTTATAAAAATTCTTTAATATAAACACTAGGGGTAATATTTTGTTGGACAGACTACAATAGTTTCCAAATATTATATTCCTAAGTTACAGATATCAACGCCATAACTATAAAATTTCATAATAGCTTATATTCTAAAAAGAAAAGTTATAAAAAACCCAACCGCCAACGCAGCATCTAGACTTGTGTATGGAGAAGTACGGTTTACGAATACGAAAGTTTGATGAAGTGACCTTTGTTCACCGTATTTGTATGAAACCTCAATACTTGAAGAACCTGATGAACCATTATGTGTCTACGGTGTCAGAAATAAAATTGCATTTATAAACATACTCATAACTTTGAATAGCAGAGTGTTGAGGAAAAGCCTTTTCAATTGCTGCCACGAAAATCATTCAACCACCTAGCCACCCACAACCTCATTCTTATTTGTGAATCTTGTTGAACTAACTTACATTTGCAAAGTAGGATTCAGCACTTCTGAACTCTTTCAAATCGTTCAGGCATTAGTTAAAACTTTCTTTTTGGTTTATATTGTCGATTGATCGAAATTCAGAAAACCTCCAAGTTGACCACGATTTTATAGTTAGATATGACAAAGATCAATTACTTTTCCGCTACATAAAATATGAGATGTGTGAGCTGTCAACAAAAAAGATTCTAAAAGTTAACAAATATAAGTGATATGAATCATATGATATGATTGAGTAAAGTTTAGACATTAGTCCCCCGTGAAGAACCAAATATTATAATTTGGTTCATTTCCAGATCTTTTAGAATATTAATTTATTTGTCGTCATATATGTACTTATTCGTACTAAGTCAATCAACTTTTCACGTTATTTGGTCTTCCAAAAAATCAATATAAAGAGCATACAACTTTCAATTTAAACATAAGAAATGAAATGGCAGCTAAGCACCTTTACTACACGGACATGGAGCAATTTTGTTTGTATTGTTAATAACTGCTCCTAAGTAAACACGTATTCCATTCAATAAAGTTTTTTGTTTTGTTTACTTGCCCTTTGGAATTATAAACTAAACGCAAATGTAAACTGGAAGATGATTGCAAATGGTAATGAAAAGCACCAAAAATCCATAAAAACCAAAAGCATTAAACATAAAACACTTCAAGCATGACTTTCCACTTTTTTAAAACGTGATGTTATATTGTGACCCTCTTCTGGACACAGTTGTGTGAAAGTAAATTCTAGTCCTAGTCATAGTAATAAAAACGTGCACTCTAGTCGATCATTCTGGTAAACTGCTTTAGTAAAAGAAAAATCAGGACTAGATTACAATGTTACTATTTTAAGGATTATCAATTTCTGAATATTATACCAACCAAAAGCTAACAGCTTAAACATTTATCAATTTTGAATGATTACTGTCATTTGATTTAAAAAATAAATGACATTGCAGTCATTTAAGATAAATATAAAATATAATTCATTTTGTCTTTGATCTATCGGGATGGTGGATTGAAGGTTGTACTGGTATACTTTAACCACATTTAATGAAGTACCAGGTAATTTTGCTCCAGTTGCTTGACTTGATAGACTCAAAAGAACTCATGAAATGCTATCCACACAACAAATTCTCATGTGTAAACATATACACATTTGTTTAGTGGCCGTAACAATTATATGGTACATAAATCAGCAAACTGGAGTGAAAATCATTTATTCCAGTAACCTACAAACATGCAATTTTGACATATAGGGAAGGAGCGAATATTGTATACGTCAAATTTGAAAGCCGGCTACTCCAATTAGTAAGAATATACTTTCCACTCTTGCCTGTAATTAATCTTCTAGGTAGTTGAGCAGTGTGCTTGATTTTTTATCCATATAAAATTTAAGCGTAGCTTCGTACGTAGCTGCTATTGTGGAAAAAACGATTTGAATAACTCTCCACAGGCACAGTTTGCTCTTGTTAATCCACGTGTACATTCCTTTAATGAGTGATGATATCACAAATAACAATTATTATCGCTTCGTAATAATTTTTAACTTAAAAGCTCGGAAAATATAAAATGATTTTTACAACTGCTAGAATTTTGCATGAATGAACAAAATGATGTACTATACGACGCAGGTAATAATTACTTATAATTATGGTACAATTTTAGTATATTTAGGTATGTCACAGCTCACAACACAAACCTTTATATTGTTGTTTATAGAAGCCTGGAATACGACGTAGAATTGTAAGACACTTTTATATAAAAAGTCAAAGCAAACGTTGAGCAGGAGCATGGCATTCATTGAAAATCAAGAATCATGTGTCAACTACCGATAGAACATAGAACCAAATATCGACATTTTGCAATTCACTTCCTATTTGTAATGTAAATATTAATATGCCAGTCTCTTATTGCAAATTTAGGATTAAACTGTGTTGGCGCAATAAATGTAGGTGGCCATTGTAATCCATTTCTTAGCAAAATTGTGCAAACGTTTGTGATATAGCTTACTGCCGCCGGCACGTGTATGTACAAATAATGCTGATAATTTCAAGAGCAGCAGATAAATTTACATCACATCAATTTAATCATGATAGTGCACTTTTTTACTCTATACTGGTTTTTTGGGTACGAAAGTGAATTTTTATAAAGTACACCTGAAATTTACCTCCCATATAGTCAACAGTTCGAAGGTTACCGGTTATTGAGTCTGTAGATATTTTTATTACGCCTCAGGACAATATTTCTTTGGTAATGCTTTTCACAACTAAAAAATGATTAAATGATCGTTACATTTGGCATAACAATGTCGATTATCGAGTTGAGTAGAAAAATAAAATACACCAAGAGATAAATATCTTCTAACTTGATTATGAAAGAGGCACAAAACATGCCTGCAAACTTGAGACAAATCTGAGAATTTATAAATAAAGAAATGCGTGGGAAAAAGGAGATTGAGCTAATCTCCATGCACTGAAATGTATTTGATCTCATTTGTTGGTATTGGATCAATAAGTTAATCAAGAATGCTAACTAATTTTTTTAAGTAAAATAAAAGATAAGGAATTCAGCCAAAGTGGGTGGTTAGAAGCACAAATAAAATAACTGTAGAACGCATCATATATTTGATATAAGTATTTTTAGAATAAAGTGCGTCGCACCAACCTATAGAATGCTATCAGCCTGGCGGAATATGAAATCATTTGACAATATGTCAATTCTGAGTGAAAATTCCCAAGAGTTGACATCCAAATCTGCAAGAGGAAATTGAGAAAATGTAATAAACGTTACCTTCCTGGTTATTATTATCGTCTTTTACTGTCGTTCCTCTTGGAGATGTACATAAATATATGTCACAAATATTGAAGTGTTTCCAACACAGTGACTGAAACGAAAGTACGATAATAGAAGAACGATCAAAACATAGATGACAAATTCATCGTGATAACATTTGTTCCGTCAAAATTATCAAAACAAATAAATGAAAAATGTTTTCACTTACTAAGATAAGGTGAAAAACAAAATTTCAAGTAATATCATGTAAGACTTTTTCATATTCTCCAGCATCCATACCATTACTTGAAAATTGTTTGTGCCGATGAATTTAAATGAGCATATCAAAATGAAATTCCTCGTTTTCAGTGTCATCAACCTGCTTCCTTTTCAATGATTTACATTATTAACGTCATTTCGTTGTCAAAATATTGCCACCTACAGGGAGGTAGCTAGAATACAAATAATAATAAAACGGTGTAATCCACCTTGGTGAGAAACTAC
>JAHZNE010000820.1:0-10105 GCA_027744055.1 Callyntrura sp. NNG-2020 | reverse complement strand
TACTTCAGAATCTAAGGTTTCTGAGTAGTAAACATTGCTCGGATCGTTGAATCGGGGTCGAACCATGTAGTTTGCTTCAAGTGCAGGAGTGATCTTGATGAAGGGACACAATCAATAAAACAGCTGATAGCATGTTACAGCTAATTATGAAATAAGTGCGTAATTAATTGAGATTTAATTTTTAACAGCCTTTCGCGTTACCTTTAAGTTTGCCACTTTTTCTAGGCATTCCGTCCAGGTTAGGTTTCGTCTTACAGTGATATTTTCAATGGGGTTGACCATCATCCATGTGGGACCGCGAATTGTCAAACGAATAAACCTTGAATCAATCGGGTCCTTGTCTAACAATTCCGAAAGTTTTCTTTTATGGGTGCCATTGGGCCCTCTATTTGTTTTAGCCATTACAAAGATGACGCAATCACTACTATTTTGGCAGGTTCAATAATGTCGTCGATAACAATGGCAAAAGTCAACCACATTTAAACTAACTGTGCTAAATGTTTTATTGATAAAATCTACAAAAATCAGTGGAAGAAGCAAAGACGGATTGCATTTACTACCTCTGCACTGGCTACTGTGCTGGAAAAGCTGCGTTTGGATTTTATTGAAGTGATGGAAAAGTGCTTTACGGAATGAGTGCTGAGTGCTGGCTGATTGTTGATGTGTGATGTGATGCATAAATCATAAATAAATCCTAACAACGAAACATAAAAGTGACCGGTGACTAAGTAATTCAGGATCTTCAAGTAACTTACGGTGTAAATATTTTATAAATTATTTTAAACTTAAATCCCTGATAATATAAATGAAATCTTTGCTACATTATCGGTCGCCCTTCTTTTATTTCCAATTATAATCCGTATTGCATTATCATCATCCAATTGTTACATCAGCATTACAAAATGATTTCATTTTTTGCATAATCTGTGGACATGCTGATAGAGATACTAAATGTGATGTCATCACAGGTTCACGCAAAATAATTCTATGGATTTTCGAACATCGTCCAAAGTATCCGGACAAGTTACTAGGGGATTTACATGCGCGGAATATTTGAAATAATTTATGCCGGAGGACGCAGAAAAACAACCACAAAGTAAAAAAAATAATCTACTTATAAGTAAGTGTAAAAAATTAGACGTGGGGGTGATTGATGTGTGAAATGGAAAATATGGATAAGGAGAACGGAACTCGTCAAATGTGAATACGAAGTGTAATTTTGTCTAGAGAGTCTAGAGTCTAGACTCTAGACGGCTTGTCGTGTAAAGATAGCACCAATTCACATTCACTTAAAAAAAGGAAGGAAACTACGATAGGAGCAGCATTTGACAAATTGCAAAAGTGTTTTCGATTTTCGATTGTTATCTCCAGTTTATTCCAGTTGACGACGTTAAAAAGGGACCATTTTCTAGACAAGTTGTAGTTACGTCATATAGAGTTAAGCATGCCTATCAATAGTAGTAACATGGTTACTGGATGGGGCGTGTCTGTTTCTTTAGTAGTTAAGACCAGCTGAATATTTACTCTATGTGTCCGGTAGGTCGTAAGTGCGCCAAAATGAATTAAATCTTGAATGCAAATTACATAATTGTGTATAGTGTATTGTGTAAATAATTCTACCAAGTTTGCAATAGCGTATATGATGGTAGCAGAGCCTATACCGTATAATTTACCACTTGATAAAATTTGAAGGAGAAATGGTGCGTATACATTAGAACGTACACATCATTAGCGTTGATAATAGTATTCAAACAAATTTAAAGATATGCAGTTATAATGAACGCATGTATACATACACTGCAAGCAACTGGTAATATATAAATCGTCGTCGAGTACCAGGTTTTTCAAAATATATAAACTAACCCAGGTTAAGTTGTCCTATATATTTTAACCACAAAGCGATTCAAATCAACCTGGGGTATATATTTTGTTTCGTGGTTTCTTTTCCAGATATTGTGTTCAACATTTAGGTGTTCGGCCGATATAGATTGGAAGCTACACATGTTTAATAAACTTTTGAGGAATTCCTCCTCAATTGCACATGTCGCCTTAATAGAACATTTTGAGCGTTTTCCATTAATATTTAAAGGTTTCACCAAATCAACAAAATATCTAATGTCGTTCCATCAATAATATGGGAAGTAGTTGAATAAATTATTCCTTGTCAGGATATCCTGAGATAGTAAAAAAGAGTAAAGTGCTTGAATAAAAGATATGGCTTTTACCCAAATAATAGAATTATTTTACAGAAACGTTTCCGTGCAGTTAGACACTAGTCTGCCTTTGCCCATCGTGCCTTTATTTGATTCCAATTCCAAACCGAACTTTTCCTTTCCTGATCATTAGCTGACACATCTAACCGTGGTAGCCATGACAACAAAAAGGCAGATCATGCATATACCCGTTTTATCTCATGAATTCGATCTGATCCTGTTTAAGCCCCCAACAGTGCCCATGTTAGAAACGTTTTTAAAAATTGCCTACTATACTGGCGTGATTCCCTATAAAATATTCTGGAACTCTGCTACCATGTCTTGGAGTGTATCACCCTCCAAAACTCGAACAGTAAGTGTCCAGTGCAAAATTTCCTCTTATTTAATTTCCGTTTCAGAACTTTAAGCAAAGTAATAAAATTACAGATACTTTGCCTGCTTCTGATCTGGATCCCTTTTTTGCTGAACCATTTGCTTTATAACATCAGTGGTTTGGGGAAAATGTCCCAGGCTGAAAAGCAAACCGCCATGAGCTATTTCAAGTTGGCCTTTTCCTTTCTTAACTCCAGCCGACCAATTCTATTTCTCTGGAACATTTGCAATAATTCGGAAACAATTACCTCCAGCTTGAACGCGTGGGTGGCCATGTACCACTTGAGATCGTTATCCCGCCAAAAAATTATGGTTAGGGTTGGAGACAGCACCCCGGGAAAAAAGGTGTTTAAAAGGGTGCAACGCTATTTCGTGCTTTTTTACTGCTTTTACGGCATATTATACTTCATTGGAGTGTTTCTCCAAAAAGAGCGTGGCACGAACTACGTGCTCCCTAAAGAAGCATTTTTTGCGAGAATAGCGTTGGCAAGAGAGCGTCTGTTCCTTCCGGCGTCAAAAGAGCATTCTTTTACGATTACAAACATCCTATTGTCAGGAATTTTCAGTTGGATAAATGTCATCCTCTCAACTCATAAACCTGACGTCCGAACTGTTCCTGTTTGGTCCATACCCGCTGTCTATATGGTTGGCGGTAAAATATTTTGAAATATTTCTCCGTCTTTTTGAGGAAATAATGGAGGTCCGCAGCAACCGGGCTGTGGAGATAACAGCCCATGTTGACATTATCATAGAGAAATACGAACAGTTGAAGATATTTGGGAACTCGTTGAATAAAGTGGGCGGGCTCCCCTTTTTATTTTTAGTGGCTGAAATGCCGCTACGAAGTTTGTTCATGTTCGCAAAGGAAAATAAAAATGCGTCTCGCCTGTCCTGGAACGCCGTTCTCATTTATGTGGTAGCGATAGTTGCGTTTAGTTTCGCAATAATTGCCGTGTTTGTTGCCACTGCAGTATTTACGAAGGTGAGGTATTTAATTAATGCACTTTGTGTACCGTGCCATTCTTGTGACTTGGACTTATGTTGGGATGGTTTTCCCCATTTAGGTGGAAGCCTTTAAGGAATGGTTAACGACTCGGAGGAACTGGAGGAGGTTTCATGTTGCAGGTATTGAATACGTCGTGCCATTCTTATGACTTGGACTTATGTTGGGATGGTTTTCCCCATTTAGGTGGAAGCCTTTAAGGAATGGTTAACGACTCGGAGGAACTGGAGGAGGTTTCATGTTGCAGGTATTGAATACGAGATAAGACGAGTTGTTCATGAATTGGATCAGCTGCCGATTGGAATATCAAGCAGCGGGGTATATAAGTTTACTTATAGTTTCTTGGCACAGGTAAGCTTGATTACAATATGACTGGCCGCCAATTACCACTACCACCATTTGGCAATTTTGAACTTGTAAACCACGCCGAGCCGTTTTGAATACTTTGGCTAGTCACACACCAGTTACATTACTTGTAAGTAACCTTTTGTTTTTCTTACAGCTTTCCATATTTATCATCACGATATTTGTTGCCAGTTTGGGGTAAGATTTGACAAAACACTTCTATCCGATTTAACAAGGTTTCTAAATACTGTTTTATTGCTGAGGAACAGATAAGACGGATAGAAAGTTTGTACTCACAAGAAAGGTACAACCTCGTACACGTGCAAATGATAAATTGCACTTTTATAATTTATTATGTATTTTACGGCGTCTTGTACAAATTAAATACTGCCAAATGACAACAACAAAATGTACGTCTCTTCATTTTAAACATTTTTTTACACTGACAAAGCATTTCATTTGTTGCCCTTAAAATATTACATTTATTTCCCACCTTTCCAAAATTCCCGAGATTCACACAACCTACAATGATGATCACAGCAATCAACTGCAAACAAGATACTCATAATCACCCTCCCCACAAGATATCTCTATCCCCCCATAACTGGTGTACGCTCCCACGGACGGTTGATACTTCCCCGGGGCCCAGAAGTATACCCCTTGGTCCGACAACTGACACCGAATAACGTACAAAGTTTCTCGGTCGCTGCTCCGTCCACCCCGAATCGCATTTCCGGGCAGAGAGGAACTCTGCACCCAAGTTAGATTGGCCTTGTACGGATTAGTAAGGACTTCCACGTGATCTCCGGTTTTAACGTTCTCCGTGCCATTGTAAGGCACATAACATTCCGCCCTTCCGGGGTGATACTTCCCGGGAATGATATCCCCGTTCTGGTAAGCCCTGCAGCTGTAGAGGGTGTCTCCGTAGGGTTCGTTTCCCGCCGGGAACGCATAGCTGAGGTCATTTTTGCTGTTGACGTACCGGTATCCCAGACATCCACTGGTGCAGTTGTACATTTCATTCAAAATTTCAATGTCGAGGACACTCAAAGGACCTCCGGATCCACACTTGGTGACCCCCTCTTCTTTCGGCAGGTAGCAACCGTTGTAACACTGGCCTTCGTAGTGTTCAATACTCACGAAGTCGTACAGCTTGTTCAGACCTCTGAAAAGGTAAGGAGAAATTACAGTGATATAATAGGTCAACACTGATGAAGACCTTTTTGGCGACATTTTTACCGGTTGAAGGAGCTGTCGTCTTTTAGGGGTGCATTGCAAACGTCCGTATTAAAACTTATCCAGTCATCCCGGTCCAAGCGGCTCTGTTCGTGACTCATGCATAAAGTGTGCCCCAGCTCGTGGACCATTGTTCCAGCGGTGGCACAGGAACCCCCAAATTTAGCATATTGCCCCCCTTGACTCATACAAATCTGGGCAACGCCGCAGACATTGGCGTCGTACAAAATGTCCACCCAAGCGGACTGATTTTGTTTAGGCACAAAACGAATACATGTGTTATCCTGGTAGGCTGCCAATGCCAGCGCAACCTGTCCTCTTTTTTCTTCGTCAAAATTGGAGTCCACCGTGTAAGAAATAATGGCATCTGTCCAGAGGCGGGGTCCAAAACCGGGTCTGGGTTTAGGCTTGACAAGTGACACGATGGCATGAAAATAACTTCAGTTTAGGACTTTAAATTCATGCCGTTATCGTCCGTATGGAACTTACCAGGGGTGAACAGTCCTTCAACGGCAAAGTCGCATTACTTATTGCAATGGAGAGCCCTCGAACCGCTGCGTATTCCTCCTCCGTAATAAATGGCGGAAGAGTTGCTGGAAAACAAAAGGAAAAATAACAATGACCTTGAATATTTTTAGCAAGCTCTCTCACATAAATTCTTACCCTTATTCAGCCCTATCGCAACCAAAACCAGGATGACAGTGGTGGGGTACCGCATTTTCAAGCGGAAGAGGAGAGTAAATTGAGGATAGATGAAGTAAATCAAAGGTAAGGAGACAGAATGGACGTGTTGACTCGTCGGAATGAGGAAATTAAATAAATATTTAAATTTTTGCTTTTATTTTGTCAACGTAAACAGTTATTACCCATAACATGTGCATTCACCGTTTGTCCGTGGTGGACACAGCAAATAGGGAAGTTACCTTGCCCGTAGTAACCGAGTAGAAGGGAGCAGGCCTGCTGTGGCCTTTCCGATGTATAACTAGGAAAAGGGTTCATTCATGTAGTACGTTACTTTCACAACATTGCCTTTTTTAACGATCACGCCCACCCATCTTCATTTTACACCCTCCAAGAATGTAGCATTGATATTACACGGGAGGTTGGGGGATGTGACATGGGACCCCAATACACCCAGTAGGGTGACGTACTATGTGAATGGCCCCATTGGAGGTAGTTACGGAAAATTTTAACTGCTATTTTTATCCCTGATATTTTCGGAAATCCCCAGGTATCTTTGAACGGAACTCCTCACTTGCTTGTTAGTAGTAACTGAATGGTCCCATTGGAGGTAGTTACGGAAAATTTTAACTGCTATTTTTATCCCTGATATTTTCGGAAATCCCCAGGTATCTTTGAACGGAACTCCTCACTTGCTTGTTAGTAGTAACAGTTATGGTTGGGACAACCACAGTTCGTGCACTTGTCCCCTTTCCCAACATTTTTTTACCACAATCCCTACAGTCCCTTTAAAGGGTACAAGCTCGTCTACCTTGCTTCCCTTTTATGCAATGAAAGAGAAATGGAAGCTGTAAAGGTATTTCATTTTTACTCATTTTTGTTATACGTTTCAACCCTGTCACCTACTTTCGTGCCATTGCCTTGCCTACTGCCAAATGACTATAATAATAATCCACGTGCAACATCCTTTTTTAAAAAGAGATTTTTCCCAACATCCGGAACAGAGCCGAAGCATAGACAAGTGATTCATATAATGGAAACTGGTTCCAATTTCCTTTCTGTCCAATATGGCCACATAACATAAATTGTACACGGGCAACCGTGAGACAGTACAATTTGCAAGGACAGGAAAAATAAGTGAACCCAGAGGTAAGCCTGGTTAAATGGCTATATTCATTGTAATTTTTGGCAAGTTCTTCGCGCTTATAGGGCGTGGCCAAAAGGCAAGATGTTGATAATACGGGAGACTACGCTTATTTCAAAGATGTTACGCGGTTGCTCTGTGGTAACTGTCAGGGCAAGGGGCAGCACCCCTACCCACTCCCTCGGCACTGGCGTCGTCATAGTGCCAACGGACATTTATTCCATTTTGCTAAATGACCATGCGCGATAATATCAAATATTGAGACCCCCACTTTTTTATCTAGTCGATTTTTGGCTTTAATTGCATTTAGGAACACGCACCCACGACCGGGTGACCTCCAAACTGTTCAATTAGTACAGTGAATTTTTTATACTGCCATATGAATCACTGTAATCTTGGACTGCTTGTTGCTCAAAATTTCCATTTTTTCACGAAAACATGCCCATTTTATGGGTTTTCTAAAATGCTATTCAAATCGAAAATCGATTAGGTAGTCGATCTTTATTATCAATGAACAAATTGGAGCCAAAATTTTAGAGCATGATCATTTGTATGACTTTTCGTCCGTCCATGAAAACAAATGATTGTCATGTCTGGCAGAATAGCCCTTCTGCATCGACAGCTGACGTCTGCACAACAGCAACCTACTTGCACTGCATGTAGACTGTAACACTGACTGCACCAACATTGGGAGCATTGCATTGCTTATCGGTCATATTCAATATTAAATTACTTTTAACTTTTAGATTTCTTTTCATCTTTCAGCTTTCCAATGCAAAGACTGTAAATGTGACTGTTGTCGTGTCGTGAGTGACATCTTAAGCTAATACATCTGTTACTAAAATCGTTAATAGTATTGTTGTGTGGTAAAATAACCACCGGATCATCATCCTCAATCCTCATCCTTGTGTCAGTGTGCTGATTTTTTTGTTTTGGTTTAATTGCAGAAATACCAATAATTATTGAAATGTCTCAGCCAACATCATCATCATCAGGGGAGCGTCCATGTAAGCGTTCAAAGACAGAGGCAGCTAGTTTGGGAAACACGGACGATGACGCCAAAGTGGTCCTTCAGCGAAGGCAGGACTTACAACTGGCGGTATTTGAATGCCCAGTTTGTTTCCATTACGCACTGCCGCCCATTTATCAGGTAAATCATGTGACCTCCCTACTTCTACTTGTGACTTGTGTGCACTTTTGTCTCCTGCCACCTGCGATGTGTTAATAAAAAAAAGTCTCATGAATTCTTCGTCCATTTGTTAGTGCAAAGTTGGACACGTGTTGTGTTATGACTGTTTTCTTCAACTGAACGATTGTCCATGCTGTCTGGAACCACTGGGTAAGGTAGTAAAAAATTCAACAGATTACAGACATTACAATTTTTTGTTGCAACATTTTTCCATCATTATTTTTTCAGTCATTTTTAAACATTATTAAATTATCGATTTGTAGATGGTAGTCGTAATTGGGCCCTGGAGAAAATCGCAGAGACCATCGACTTTCCCTGCAAAAATGCGGATCACGGTACGTACAATCCTATTACAAGGAGTAACTTTTAAATAATAATATGAATTCAAAATAAATTGTGTACCTCTCTCATCGAACATTTGTCATTTGTAGGTTGTGTCGCCATCCTACCGTTCCTGGAAAAGCAGCAACACGAGGAAAATTGCGAGTACCGTCCTTGCCCCTGTCCTTTTTTATGTGGGTAACCCATAATTCGTCCACAAATGACACAGGCAGGTGACAGGGAGAGGTAAACATTCTGTAATAAATTGCAAAATGCACTTTCCATTGTTTACAGGGAAACGTTGCCAATGGTCGGGGTCTCTGGAACAACTAATGGCCCATCTTAACAATTGCTTCGGAGGCGGTTTTGTATTTCCAACAAGTAATGGTAATAAACAGCATAATGGACGTATAATCAAAATAGAATAGTAAGAAGCTCGCCGAACTAGCAATAAGATACTAGTCATGATCCTAATCCTTGTCTTCTTTACAACAGCGCCCAAACTGACTCATCACATCAAAATCGTCAAGAGACCGACAAGAAGTAGCTATTGGTAAGTTAAACGGGCGCCCCAATACCCCCAATTAATTTAATTGGTCCATGACTATGTGCGTTATTTTTGCTTGTTTTATGACCCAGGATCCGATTTCAAAATTGTTTCGGCGAAAGGTTCATGTTCCTATTTATTCGAACGAAACGGAATGAAGAGTTCTTTTATTATGCCTTCGTCATGGTGTTTGGAGACCAGAAAAAAGCGAACAACTTCAACTACAAGTAATACACGTTTTTTGGTCTAAGAAAGTTGTGTTTCATGAAAGTCACTGGAAAAAATGAAATTAATCTGTGCTTACTTTTTGAAGGTTGAAAATTTATCAAGGCTGCCGTTGTTTGTCCTGGAGGGCACGCTCCCGCTCCATTTATGAGAGCTATGAAACCACCCTTCAGCGATCCAAATGTCTTTCCTTTGATGTGTCTACCGCTAATGAGCTTGCTAATAATGGTGAATTACGGATTCGGGTTGCCATTTCTAAGGTTTGTTAATTTTTGTGGACTAATTGATCACTTTGTGTCAGTGCATGTTGTGCTGAACTTAAACTTCATTATGAATATCGCAGAAAAAGAATTGTCGTCGTCATTGCTGAATGAACTATTCAATTCCCTGCAAGGACACCTGTCATACCGGACGCTGTGCACTTGGAAAGATTTATTTGTTAATGTTGGCGCTACTGCGACCCCTAACTATATTAACTAACTGTTCCATCATGCTAAAACGTGTTAAGTAAAAAACGAGAGAAAATGTGTTTCTTGTAAAAAGTAATCGACTAATACAATAATATACTAATAAAATAATACAAATGTGATTGGGAACTGAGTTCGATAAAATATATATATTTCTGCAACAAAACACACAAAAACAACATCGTCATACTCATGCTCATGATCCACGTGTAGCACCTTTTTTTATAGAAATTACCTATCATTCGGAACGGAGCCGAAGTATAGACAAGTGATTCATGATCATGATGATATGATAACCCGGTTCTACACAATTATCTGACATAATTTGAGCTTCCGTAAATAAATTTTCACTTTATTTGTTC
>JAHZNE010000819.1:0-36130 GCA_027744055.1 Callyntrura sp. NNG-2020 | reverse complement strand
GAGAGAGAGAGAGAGAGAGAGAGAGAGAGAGAGAAATTGCAGCGCGGTGGATCACGATGATTATAGAAACGATGCATGTTTTTTTGCTGTTGTTGTTCTTGTCGTTGTTTGCTGCTACTGCTGTGTGTGATAGTGTATCCCTGCAAGCAATATTCCCTCTTTATTTTGAAAAAAAAATCAAGCTTGAGAAAAGAATTGTGACTTTTTTGACTGACTCATTTTTTCTTAACAAGCAGCAGCATGGTTATGCAGGATGATATAGTTTATTTTTTTCTGCTGAATCAGTACAGGAGTATCACGACTTTAGTCGAAGTGTGAAGAAGAAAAGGAAAAAAAATATCAAAATTGGTATTCTATATAGGAGAGCGCGTAGTTTAAAATAAAACTTAAAATTTGCGAGAACAGCACATTTGTTAACTGAAGCAGTCACAATAATGCTTATGAGAGCGTCAATAAAGCAGTAGGATAAATATCAGCGGCATCACGACAACTGATAGGACTCTGCTGCTGCTGTTGCTGTTGTTGCAGCTGCTTAATTTTGTGTGGGGATAATAATGATGATATATAATGGCAATTGGCACTGGGGATGGTGGCGGATTTAAATCGTGGCAGCCAAAGAAATATAAATTCGCGTTCAAACATACAGCGAGAGTTGATAGGCGAAACGATATATTTATTGGCAGTTGAGCATCGTTGAACAATGTCGAATACATCATTAACACAATGGCTATATATAATACACGCTTTGTGTCTCTCTAGAGCAGTAGTAAGCTGTATAAAAATAATAATAAAACAGAGTTTAAGAATGTGTAACAATGAGATCATTAGAATTCGTTGTGGTAAAGAAACTCACCTCTCTGTGCTGCTGTTGTGTGGTAATTTTTTTTACAAGTACCTGCGCGTCCTCGTGCATGCAATACTACTACTCAATATGGGAGGGTGGTAGGACAAGAAAAGCGGAATTAGCTTGAGAGAGAGAGAGAGAGACAATCAGGAATGTATTTGGAATGTCATTCAATTTACTGCAAGATCCCACTTCCACTGCCATTCTTCTTGAAGGGTCGCACACATTCATTCAGCGCATTACACGTAATAATATGTGTGAATGATTGTTTTGTACGGACAGTTCTCAGGTTTATCCTCGCTCCAAATCATGCATGTACAGCAACAACAACAACCAAACAACAGTATATCTAACATTGTTGTAGACCTATACACTGTTACATGGTGGAGCATCCTCATCTCATCATTGAAGAAGCATCAGCAGAAAAGCAATCAGAAAAAAAAACATAAAAAAATAGAAAAATAATGAACAGGTAGAAAAAACGGAGGATGACTGATGATGAAGAAGGTAACTAGTGCCGCTATTTACCTGTACAAACACACAACACAAGTGATGTTGCTGCTGCTGCTGGTGATGAGGAGCAGAGCCTTATTCCCTTTGAAAATATAACTCAGGTAAACGCTAATTCCTCTGTGGCGAAGAGGAGAAGTAAATTACAGAGTGGAAAAGGGAATAGGGGACATGGCGCGTCTCTCTCGAGTGAAATACTGCAAATGAAATGAGAAGCATTCTCATTCTTTACAGAGAGAGAGGGAGAGAGAGAGAGAACTGTTACATAAGCTTACTAATTAACGTTGTCGCATCATCATCATGGCTATATGGCATGGTATTCTCTTTTATACGACATGTTTTATCCATGTGTACATTTATGTATGTATGTATGTGGATTCTGTTATAAAAGTGTGAAGAGAGGCAGGCTTGAATAGATAAACAAAATTACGCATTTTTTTCTATTTTCTTTCCTTTACGGCTGCTCCCAGTATCCTGATGATGGTGGAGGTAGTGGTTGTGAGGGAGACTGACATTTTTATTATCTTTATACAACACTGTGTCTTCTTCTTCTCTTCTTCCACACGGTTGTTCACAAGTATGTTCACCGTCGTTGTTGCGTGTCAATATAATAATTTATGGTGATTATGATGACGATGATAATGTGGTGAGGATGACGAAGAAGCAGAAAAAAATGGCTTTGGAATACCGTGTCTCGTTGGGTTTTATTGCGAAAAATATTTATTTTAGTATTATCGTCTCTTTAAAATTTACGAGTGCTAATTATACACCGCGCACATTTGTGCTGGTTTATAGTTTATGCAAATTGGTAGCGTGTTAAAAGATGACGGGATGCGTCATTGCAGAGAGGAAAAAAGGTGCGTAATATTTTTCGTGTGTAGTCATGTCATAACGTACCACGGCGAGGGCTGCTGTTAAAAGTGAAATATAACGCGTCTAGAGGAGAGATGCTTTGTGGAATGCTAAAGAGTAAAGGTATGCGAAATGGTAATTTTGTTGGAATTGTGATCTGATATGGAAACTTGCACCATCGTGCGTGCAGCCGGGTTTAAACTCATTTTCAAAACCGGATGAAGTACAACAAATACGTGTGTGTGAATCGCGGGGAACACGATAATCGAAAAATAATACGACGTAATAGAATAGACAGTTATGCAAATTTAGTAATTTTAGAGTCTGTTATAGCTTCTTTGTGAGGGCTTTTGTTTCAGCTTTTTTTGTGCAGTTGGAACAAAAGGAGTCGCATTCTTTGCAACAAAAGAGTGCATTCAACTTTTGTGGTGGATGGCGATGGTGACGGGGATACCGGCGTAATCTGTTGTAATTATCAATTAGTGTGCATGTTTTAGTTTTGCATTGTTCAAGATTCAGATTCAATTTTCAGATTTCAGACCAGGACTACTTGCATTGTCATTGAAGTTTAAATCTATTACATCTATTTCTCGTACTGTAGAAATCGAAATTTAGTCGGGGGTTCTTGCACATATTTTGTACAGGTGAAGTACGAAGAACTGATGGGTTAGACCGTAACAGGATTATTTGTGGGGATGTGACAAAAAAGGGTTTATAACCACTAGTAAGTGAGAACATGTGTAGATAAATAATATATAAATGAATTTTAATTTATTCGTTATCAAATTATTAAATCTTAAATTGCACGCCGTTAAATAATATTTTCCACGCTAAAGTCCATTGGATATGGCAAAAGATTATCGATTTCGATGTATAGTAAATATGTAAAATAATTATAAAAAATTATGAAACCATTCATTGAGTAACCAGTGCACTGGATATCTCAGGAAATTCGAAATGAAATCGCAAAATATTTTTTAGCTTATTTTATCGTCACATGATAATTTGGCATTGTTTTACCATTTTGCATCAATGCATATTGACAAACCGTCATGCCACCATCGAACCACTCTCTTCTTGCAGCGCTGCACAAAAGAGTCATTCAGTTCTGTGAGTGCTTATCGTGATTCACGTGACTTGATCCTGCAATAGCGAGTACGAATGCAACTTGCTATTATTACGATAATGGTCCATTCGCGTTATTAACGCTGACAATGATGAAAACGATAATAAAATGGCGCAGTTGCTGCAAGCCCGTCATCCTTAATACCGATTTCTGTTAAGATTTTGCGTAACGATAACATTCAACATTTTGGCAAAATAATTCCCTCCTGCTCTTCTGTAGCACCACCACGAGACAAAAGGTAGATTTATCACGACTCCCAAATCTCGATCAATACACATGACCATTATATCATCAAAAATTATGAAAATAATTGACAGGCACGCAATTCAGGTATATACAAAAGGGAGATGAAGAAAAACTTAATTTGGGCTTGATGGCGGGATTGGCCGCCTGCATAATATACTTTCACTTTTTCCTTCTACCCAATATGTATGATAGATTATATTAAAGTTAGTACGCCGAAAAAAATACAAGGAAGGTAGATTGATAACCCACGACAGCCAGAGAGACACAGAATCCGCAGCAACGCTACTATCAGCAGGTGCCGGAGGATGGAAGAATACAAAACAAAATAAAATTCTACCTGCGTTCTGCGTATGGTAATACGTATTTTCAATGAATGGCCACGCGAGACCATCGCGTCATCTCTCCGTGTGTGTGTGTGTGTGTCTGTAGCTATCTCTCTATCCATCATCATCATTTTTCATAATAGTGCCCCATTCAGGAATAATGAAGAGCCAATTCTTTTATAAATATTGTTATTACAATCATCATCGTCATTATGATGCGATACATTATACATTTTCATTCCATCATCATCATCATCATCATCATCATCATCGCAATCGCAAGTAAATATTATTGCACAATACAACAGCCCAAATTCGAGCTATGAGCCCAATTCTAGCAATAAGTCTAAATTGTAAGTCTCTCTCTCTCCAAAACGTGAAGTATTTCAAAAGCTACTATAATGGTGGCAGAGGTAATCAGAAAAAATACAAAAAAAATTGCAACGTTGCAAACACGCTTTTTGAGGTGGTGTACGCAAGTACGTATACCGAAACACATTCAAAGGAAGAAATGAAACTCTGTGGTGGGGCGGTTACAGTTGGAGGGAAGCACTCTTCTGCGGCTACAATTTTACCGACATTTTTTGCAGGTTCAACAGAGTCACTGATTGCTTTTTTTGGGATTATTTGCAACAAAATATTCGAACCCTTTCGTTTTTTCCCGGTAGCAGAAATCAAACAATTTTTTGAGCTGTGTTTATATATACACGCTGTGTGCAATATTATTATTACACTTGATTGGCAGGAATGATTACGATAATTGACCTCATCATCTGAGAGGTCTTCTTGTGATCTTCGCGCATCTCACCTGTTTCCCCTTCTTTTTTTCCGAAAAGGGAACAAACTGTAAATTCCTTCCACATTTCCCACCAAATTATATACCTTTTCTTGCAGCGCATCTTCTTCTTGAAGCCGCAAGGAGTGCTATTATTAACGGCAGCCAATATGCATCCATTGCCATCACCACCACCAACGCACTTTAAAATCGTCGACATTTTCGTTTCGTTTCGCACAATAACTCTGTAACTATTTTCCCTGTGTGCTTGTTTCCCTCAACAAGACTATTATCATTTTTTGCCCAAGGATGAGCACAATGGGTTGTATGCCTAGAGGTATACAAACAAAACTCTACGGCTGTTCTCGCTTAAACAAAGAATCATTTGAAGAGCTATAGTTAATAGCCTGCTTGGTACAATAATGATAATAATACCATCAAAATGTTCTATATTATGGAACAGCCTGGCAACTGACGATGATAAAAGAGTAACGCCAAAATTAGCTGTTGTGTGTGGAAATGAGAGGGAAGAAAAATAATAGTCGCTGTAATGGCACCGTCTTTTATTTTAACCTTTTTTTGCAAAAAAAAAAACTGCGATGGTGTGCTCTGTTGACCAGTTTTCTTCTGTTTGAAAAAACACACAGACACACACATATACACTCTCAAATAGTTTCAAACTCAAGTGGCAGTGATGCGATGATAGTGATAACATAATTCTCCATGCTTCATGGTTTTTTCCCTCTGGTGTGTCTCTCACTTGACTTTTGTCTTCTCAAAAAAAAGTAACAAAGCCCTCCATACTTTGCACTGGCTGGTTGGTGCTGCTCTCCATACAGCTCCTTGCTGCCTCTCTACAAAATCCAAAGATTGTACAAGAACACGATTTTTTGCTTTGTTCAAGTAATTGTTGTGACTCTTCGCAAAACACATACATATTTATCTCTACGAGCACAAAAAGATGTAAAACAATAATAATGGTACTCCTTTGAGAAAAAACGATCATGTATCTGGCCAACATGATATCTGCAATTTCCCCCTTGTAGTTCGTTATTAAGGGAGCGTACACACGAGAACAGGGAGCAGCGCTTCACCAATTGCGTGGGAGGATGGTGACGTCATTATTAGGTGTAATATCCAAATACTTAGCGCTTTGCGATAAAAAGAAGAAGGTTGGGATGCTACCTACATGGACGATCCCTTGTTATCATCATCATCGCCAGCAAAAAGAGTGCCAGCAAAAGAAGAAGAAAAAGGCTCGTTTTTATCACGCCATATCTCCTTTATTCTCTTTCTTTCTTTAGTCGTCGTTGTTGTGTTTATTATAAGCACTCTTTTCCCCTATGATTGCCTTGTTGCTCTCCCTGCTGGAGAGAAGATGTATGGTATTGTTTTCAGAGAGGAACGAATTGAGAAGCTATTTCGCAAATTGTAATCCTCCAATCCTCTCTTCTCTCTGTGTAGTAGCCCACATGTTGGTATATACTACTATTAACTCTCCGCTTTATAATGGCAACAATACCCACACAGAGGACGACGATGGTGATGATGTGGTCAACTAGCAATTTGGCTGGTTGTCCTATACCTATGTAGTCTACATCTACGACAAAAAATGCGACAATTTCCCTATTCCCCCCAAAAATACTCTCCCAGAGTACCAAAGACTCCATACAGAAAAAGTATCTCTCATGAGAAGAGGAAGAGAGAGAGAGAGAGAAAAAAAAGCTCATTTGTTTTAAATGAATAGCAATATACGCGCTGTTGTGTGGTAGTGTGCCAGACTTTTTGATTGTTTCTTTTTTCTCCATTTTTCCCCTTTTGCCCGCTACTGCTGCTGCGGGGACCTTTGCCCTTTCTCTCCCCAATCTCGTTTTTATCCTGTTTTCCCTTCCATTGTGACTACTGCCTTACATATTTTCAAGTTGAAAACCGTTGTGAAGATTTACATTTTTCGTTATCCTCTTGTGCCTGGTTTGATCATGCCCCCGATAAAGAAATAATTTGCGCTCTTTCGACCAGAAAAAAAATCTCATTTTATTTTGGCTACTACTACTACTACTACTGCCGCCGCTCCGAACTCTGTTGTGTGTGTACATATTTAAAAAATAATGGTGAAAACAACAACCGGGAAGGAAACGAAGAAGAAGAAGAAGAAACATGCCTTTATTTTTTTGCCCTTAGCCTTCTCCTGCTGACATATTAAAATATATATGCATGAAAAAACGCCCGTGTAACTGTGAAGTTATTTTTGTTTTATGTTTATTCCTAGGGTCAAATGAGGCATTTATAGCTTTTTTGGGTAGGTCGTAATCATAATATTTATTTACAGTGTAAAACAGAACGACCAAATAGAAATGTGTAGCTCGCTCGCTAGCTCTGGCAGTTTGTGTGTGTGTGCCTCTGTCCTCTGTGTAGCTTTTAATGTCATTCTCCTCCAATTTTCTTGTTCCCACTTTACTTACTTTTTTATGCACAAAACAGTCAAGTGCGCCATTACTAACAAGCCCATTTACAAGAACAAGAGAGAGAGAGAGAGAGAGAGAGTGCTGCGACGGGACAAAAAATATAATGTTGAAGGAAAAGAACAAACAAATCTTTTTCTTCATCAGCAGCCAGAGCCAAGAAAAATCAACTTTTTCCCCGTTTCCCCCCTCCCTCTCCCTCTCTCTCGCTCCCTATACCCACTTGACTATTTTTATTCCTTATTAAAACAAAAGGGAATCTCCTTTTTTCTCTTTGTCATTCAATTCCCTAACAGCCGGGTAGATTTTCCTTAAAAAGAAATGCTTTTAGCATTTTCTCATTTCTCGGCAGACGCATTCCTTACGAGAGAGGAGAGAAGCATCCTTCCTGTTTTCGTTTGATTCCATCCAAGTTTGTCGTGCAGTGATTAGTCTGGGATGATGGTGGGTAAGTTAATAATAAGTTGCATAGACACATACAGCACACACAGGATTTGAGCCAGCCAACAACTTCGTGAGTCGCTCTTACCCAATGTGTGTATGACTTGTCCATTTGATCGTCGCGTTTTTGATAATGATGATGATGATCATCATCATCCTCCTCGTCCACATCCTCGTCGTCATTTTAGTCAACTTTAAAATGTCTGATGAACAAAATGTTGCTGATCATGATGAGGAGGATGATGATGATGATGATGACAAAACAAGTCTGGACTTTTTCCTCGCGCATGTAGCGTACTTGGTTTTGCCTTGTTTAGGGATCGGTTGTCTGTTTGGACGACGATGATGCAGTTATTGTTGATGCTGCTGCTGTTTTAGTGGTAGTTTTTAGGTTAAAGCCCTTACGCCATTTGCGATTATAGGATGATAGGGAAATAATGCCGTGCTTTGGGCTTTTTTTTATAGAGGAACGAACGTGCGCCGCTGTTTTTTCCTCTTATGCAACCACTTTATAATAATAATACGCCTTTTTATTTAACTACCTCTAATTTTGTTGAAAACAAGAAGTGGATATCAAATCAAGTCAAATCATCGTCAACCGAAGACCGACTATTCGTTATGAAACTGCGTGCGTGGATCCACACATACTGTGAGGGAGCGAGAGAGAAGAGAGACAGGAGAGTACTACGCTACATACAAAACCCATCACAGCAGCAGCATCATCATCATCGTCATTATTATCATCAGCTCATCAATTCATTCAACTTTCAACTCAAACTCTCCATTAAAAGCTTGTTGTTGATGAAGAGGGGGAGGTGGAGGATGATAATGATGACGACTATTATCATCACCACCATATTGCACAACAAACTGCATTTTGAACGCATCATCATCCTCCCCATCACAATCATAATGAATGGCTATGTGAGCCTTCCTTGCTTTTATTTTCCTTTGAAAAGGAATATTGTTTACCTGGTTTTTTTTCACAATTTGGGTGTGTCACACTACGTGTATTACATTACGTGTATGGAACCCCACCAACAGGGGGTGGGGAGAAATCAAAAGTAAAATCATACGCTGTTAATACTATGGTGTGTAGACAGGCCATTATTTAATCATCACTTTCATTCATTTTTGGAATAACTATAAAAATCGAAATGAAATTACACTTTTTTCGTGTCACGTCAATCAGGACAGCGTCGCACACTGCTCAAATGGGTAATTAAGAGGATATCTCTGTAACTGAGGCAGTATTACGGGGATACGCTACGTTTAATCCTTAAT
The DNA here is from genome assembly GCA_027744055.1 of Callyntrura sp. NNG-2020. Lineage (NCBI taxonomy): Eukaryota > Metazoa > Arthropoda > Collembola > Entomobryomorpha > Paronellidae > Callyntrura > Callyntrura sp. NNG-2020. Next base: position 27,267 of record JAHZNE010000819.1, on the reverse strand, counting down.
TAAATGATAAAAACAGTTTCACACATGATATATGGAAGCTCTAGCTGCTAAACTGCTGTAGCAGAATATTTTCCCCAGAATTCCATTATTGTTGTCGTATAAATAAAATTATCTTGCTCGCCCTCAACATTGCAAAATATTTACTTTTATTTTATGCCCTGCAACTTGTTTCCTTAAGGAGGGGGCACCCCAAGATTACAAGGACACTCTCCAAAATCCCCCACATTGTTGTCCCAAATGGCTAATACGTAAATAGCTGTGGCACTCCGTGCCAAAAAATTACCAGGGAGGAAAAAAGGCGAGACAAGGAGATAGTGTAGAGGTACAGGGACAAAACTATACGGCTGTGATGATAATGGACAGACACATTTTAAAATTGTGTCATTGCATTGTGTACACACACACACACAGAGAGAGAGAGAGGCTCTCGCATGTTCCATTACATTATCGTAATGACATTTTCAAAGACAACATGTTTTGGAAGGTTTTTGGAAGTAGTTCCAACACATTTCAGGGTGACAAGGGGTATCATCCAAAAGAAACCTGGAAAGTGCTCCTGTGTTATGACTCCGCCATACTGTGACTGTTCAGATAAAACAGTTTCCGTTCCAAAACTTTCTCTAGTAAAGGGTGGTATGTGTGTGTGTGTCTGTGTACATATTACTTACTTAGGGAAGCGCCGCCAGCAGGAGTGACAAAACAAAAGCGCAAGAAAAAAATAGAGCTGAAAAGTGCCAGCTTTCATGTTTTATTATTATTTAAATTTTGTTAAAGTTACTCTCAAAAATGGGTCAGTAGTAGAACGGTCGGATTTTTTTCTCTCTCTCTCTCTCACTTGCCCCAACTTTCCCCCTTTCTCTTCCAATGGTCCATCCAAAACATTCAGGGTGGTAGTGGTGTCCTCCTTTTTGCAACAAAAGTAAAGTCTAGTTTGGCACTTGAGTAGAAAAGAAAAAAAAACAGAGTGAAGCGCTGAAACTGGTTACATCATTTCCCCCCGAAAAAAAGAAAGAAAAGAGTTTTCACGCATTATCCTTCCTTCATTCATTCATGTAAATTATCATTATGAAAAATGAAATTTTGCGTGAATCTGCTGAATACGTAAATACATTATGCAGCACACACACACTCTCTCTCTTCTCTCTCTCTTGCCCTGTGTTGTGTGTGTGTCCTACCATCCCTCTGGCATATTTATACAACCAGAAATGCTGACTGTTCACATTCTACCCAATATGTATTGCTCGGAGGAGTAGTACTCTTTATTTATTTATAGTCGCGTCATAAATTATATTAAGTGAAATAATAAATCATTTTTACGAGTTGTGCATAATCCATGCAAAATTGTTGGCAAAGGGCAAAAAGGACCGTGAAGACGACAAAAGAAGGCCGGAGGAGGGAGCGACAAAGAAAGGGAGATGAACGATAAAGGGAGAAGGACAACGATTAATGATTCCGGTTAGGGTACCACTAGGTGGTCATCAGTATAAATTGTAATTGCGGACACCCATTTGTGCTTTATTTGCCGTGAAGGACAACGATTAATGATTCCGGTTAGGGTACCACTAGGTGGTCATCAGTATAAATTGTAATTGCGGACACCCATTTGTGCTTTATTTCATTTCATATCACTCTCATTTCATTTTTTTATTCCTGGCCAATTGATGATACACTCTTCTCGCTAAACATTTAAAATTCAACATCACCATAAAGTAACCTGTTATTTTGAAATCGTATATTTAAGCAATTAAAATTATAAGCGGCGTTGTAGTTAATTTATCTGAAATTTAAAGCTTTCTTGACATTGAAAGCCGTATTTATACCGGGTTTCCAATGATTATTATACAAAGTAATAAAACGGTTGTTTGCAATATCTGTAGAGGACGCATTTAATGAAAAATGCATGTTAATACATTTTGTTGCATTAAACAGTATCAATTTCTTTTATCGTTGTACGTATCCCTATCATGTTATGCCTTAATTACGTTTTGTTCGTAAGTAATGTTTACTGTATCTTATATGAACGTTGTATTATGTGACATGTACCTGTTACTATTTGTGTAATGTTGTTGTACATATATTATTATTACACACATTATTATGCCAGTAGTATGGGCATACACAATACACAATTATTGTAATAAGCTGGGCATTTTGTTACGGCTCATTCATTTTGTTCATTCATGTTTGCAACTGTGTCTCTTGATATTATTACTGTTACTCCATGTCACAACCGACGACGCTATCATCATCATCGTCAGATCCTCGCTGACATCACTTCCTCCTGAAATTATCAGGTTTGTAGGGGTGATGATGATGATGATACCACATTACCGAGTATGTAGTTCATTCAGAAAATTATGATTACGCTCATTCCGTAATCATTAAGCTCATCACAGCAACCAACTTAAGTAGTGTGACCCGATAAACTTTTATTTATATTTTCCTTTTATATACACACAAGCGCACTTAATGGTTTTCACACTAGAGGTTTTCCCAATTACTAATGAGCATAACCTACAACACCTATCATGTACAAAATCAGGGTTCTTTCAACAAACTTAGGCGGTGGCTATTATCAGAAGTTGCTTTAGTACCATGGTCAGTGTTGAAGGGAGAAAAGATTTATTGGCACTCCCGCTTTACCACTCAATACAATGTATTGAATAGTATAACTCTAACGTCATTAAAAGTTAAATTTTGACGTATTAATATTTTAAAGAGAAAAGATAGTATTGGCACCATTCCGATGAATTAACGCTGAAATAGGCAAGAATCTAGGTTTGATATGCGGTATTGATACGCCAACAACAAGAGTAGACCCTGTTTAACATAACTCACAGCATTACAATGTAGTTCCCTCCATTTTATCTTTTCATTTACACATTCACCTGAACAAATGTTTTTTTGCTGTTCATACTGATTTCATAATTATGCAACAAATCAACAAACTCTGTCGCATTTGACATTTTTTCTGGTTAATAAGGCGTCGTTGTTAAAATAAGCATTTGCTCATATACTGCCATCTCATCTCTACTAGCCCATTCCGTTATTAGTATTACACATTCTCTGCGTATTAGCATGACATTTTGTTTTTGGCACGGTATGACACACTTTTTTATACTCTCGTGGTGATATTTCAGCTCAGTTCATTCCCTTTTTACTACTGATCCTCATCCCCATCATCATCATCATCAACAACAACAACAACAGCATCAGCACAAAAAATGAAAATGAATTTCTGTTCATTCAACTTCTATTATCACGGGGTACAATCAGTAATTCAGCAAAAATTAGATGTGTTCATACATTTGTATAACAAATAAACTTACATGAATCTACTACTATGAAATAATAAGACCTCTCGGCCTGGTGGCAGCGGCGGTGGTGGTGGTGCGTCGCCGGGCCGGAATGCTGTTGCGGATGATGACGAAAGTAAATAAAACTCGCTTTTATGTTGGGTTTTTTTCCACGTCTCTCTCTCTCACTCTTTGTGTATGAAAAAGTGTTGATGCAAGGCTTATTTTATTTGTAGTTTTATTGCGTAACAGCGCACCAACTACTACATGCGTGTGTGTGTGTGTGTGTGCAGTGCAAAGTAAACGTTTACATTATCAGGAGGTGTGGGGTGATGTGTTTGCACTGCATTAAATAGGCTATATTATGGCGAGGCAGTCACCCATTTTTATGCGTTTTTTGGTGTTTTTTAAAACTAGGCTTTTGTTTGCACGGATGAACGAGTGAATGTGCTAACAGGAACTCGAGTAATAATAACATAAAAACAAGAGAGATTAAACGATGGAAATATAACACGAGTTTACATACAAAGTTTATTTCCTTTCGCACGTATGCACATTCAACGGAACAGTGAAGCAGCGACGTAATGAAAACTGCAACGGTCACGGATTATAATGAAAATTGCATTATTAAAATACCTACATTTTCCATTAGAACATCACAACTAGATGATAGAAAGTGCACTACAAATCTCCTCCTATGAGAAATCTGCGAAAAAAATAAGCAAACGTCGTCTAAATAAATCAAATTATTGAAAACAAATTTTATATGTACGAAAACGATGCTCCAGTTAACGCTCCAGTTTGTTTCCATGAAAAACGTTTAGAAACATGGCATTAAACCACAAATGACCTTTTAAAACCTTTACATTTTCCATTAGAACATCACAACTAGATGATAGAAAGTGCACTACAAATCTCCTCCTATGAGAAATCTGCGAAAAAAATGTTTCCATGAAAAACGTTTAGAAACATGGCATTAAACCACAAATGACCTTTTAAAACCTTTTTTGTAAAATCACATTTATGAAACTCACCCGTTTTAAATACATTTTTTAAAGAAAGGTTTGGCAGTACTGCTAACAAGGTATATATCTTGAACAAATGCGTATCTCAACTTTACTCCTCTATTTAGTCATTATGTTAAAAATAACCGTTTTCCTCTCATTCCCACCTCGTTATTATCATCACCCTGTTTCAGAATTACAGTTCATCATAAGAGCACTTGTTTGATTAAAAAAGAAGAAGTGCATCTCACAAGCGTATCATTGGTGTAGCTGTACGTTACGATTGCAATAATTGCATAGATGTTTAAGAATGTACCATTTTACGACTTACCCTCTCCTCATACCACGAACAACCATCATTATTATTTTAGTATTACATATTACTCCTCATCATTTTCAGCAGATCTGAAGATCCTTTTTTAATTTTTATGGCTAGATGAAAAAGTTGGTGTGTAGGAGAGCAACAGGAAAGTTAAAATAACCTTACCTCCTTCGCAGTACGGCACTTTACTCCTACTCGGTGTAATATGTAAATGAGTCTAGACATATTCCCGTTCCTCTTGCCTTTCTATTTTTTTCCTGCTGCCAATGCCAAGTACAAAGATCAATATTTAATATTTGCTCGTAATAACGAAACACGTAACTTGTAACGGCTTCTGAGAAACGGGAATGCTTACATAATCAACCAAAAAGAGCGGGGGCGAGAGCGAGAGAGAGAGAGAGAGAGAGAGAGAGGAAGAATTCAAATAGACTTTAAATATTCACAACGACATATTATTAATTTACCAAATGGGATTTTGCCGATGTCAACAGCACCGACTGAAGAGCCGGAAAAAATGACAAACTAGTGGGGTCGTCGCAACCCGATAATGCAAATAAATCTTGTAAACATTTTCCACCCCACTCCTCTTGTACTGTTACGGTCATACTCTCCAACGGAGAGTTCAAAGGGAGCAAGAGAAACAGGAGGGCATCATGCATCATTATCGCCATAATCATCACTACAACTATCATAACAATCTTTCACAACAAAATGGCTTGCTCTAACTTGAAAATTGCGGCAAAATTTATTATAATTATGGCTACGGCCGCCACAGACCCCAAGTGCATTATTTTTGGAAATGGATCGGCGCTGGTGGTGTGTATTACCAGGGGGACCATTACGCTGGTTGTTAGCGCATTTGAGCTCTACTTCTTCTTCTCCTTCTTGCTTTCCCCATTCCGAGGGATGATATATAGGTAGCGAGAGGTGGCTTTACGATTTGGCACTCAATCTACTCTCTCGCCGCCGACAATACCAGAAAAGCGTCGTCGTACAAAACACTTTTCTCGCATTCCCCCGAGAAATCAAGAATGTGAGGACAGATGATACATTACCTTCCGCTGCCGATGGAAGTACACATTTTAAAGATAACTTATCTTGTCGTTAATATCATCCTCCACGTCCTTTTTTATCATTCTATTAAATCTTTGTCGTCAACCGAGTATCAGCGGCAGCGAGCTGTTAATATATTTCAGGGAAACCCAAAGAGTAGTAGACCGACAGTCAGACAACCGGTGGAGGTGCGGTGGTGATGATGGCGGTAGTTCTTCGAAACAAACTACGCGTGATGAAATAAATAAATAAAATATAGCAAAAAAATGTTATCCTTCTTTGCTCCCTATGAATCATCCCGTACTACCAATACCAACAACAACGCAAACGTATTTTAACCATAATCATCATCATCATCGTCAACGTGGTGATCGCCATTAGCGTCACCCACCGCTATTGCACCACTAAAGAAAACCACAATATCCATCCTCTCCACCGACACATTTTTGAGTCATCATATCCGCCGCAACGGTTTACTTTTTGTCGTTTGCCACTTTGCCAGCAGCCTTTTTTTACCCAGGGTTATCTCCACAGGCCGCAGAGAATGAGACTGGGATGCCACTGTAAATCAACGTGAATGTAACTCACCATCCAACGTCAAACGAGAGTATGTATGCATACGCACAGGCATTAGGTATATATATGCACACACACTGTTTCTGCGGCAGCAACATTGTTTTCGCACCATTTACCGTGAAACACTTTTGATTAGTGATGATGATTGACATGGCTGAATGGCAGATTTATTTTCTAATTGTTTTTGTCATTAATTTCCCATTGTTTTCCTGTCAATACTAATAACATCAAGGGAAATTCTAGTCCACAATCTACATTCCTCCACCACAAAAGCCGGCACAATCCAATTTCAATCAGTTATCTGCAAAAAATCTTAATCCTCTCAACTTTTTTTCATTTCATTCCACTTTCCACCTCCGCCTCGCCTCTGACAAGTGAGTTTTTACTACTTTACTTTTTCCTCTTTGCATCCATCCATCTATCCATCCATCCATTTATTGAACAGAAAAAAGGCTTGTCACGCAATTTCTCTCTCTGTATTCAAGAGTATTTGTATGTGAGTGTGAGCCTAGTGGAGATAGGAAGCTGATAAATAAAATGGCTTTTTACGAGGCATTATGCATGCTGATTTTTATATCTTTTCTTCTGCACGTAACTTTGTTACTACATATATCGCACTTAATAAAAACAAATAAATCTCATCATCATTATCATCATCATCGTTCCCTGATCAGGTGGACTACTACCACACACACACACACACACACACACACACACACACACAAGCGTCACGATGAAACCAATGATGACGACTACTAAAAATGTAACTTGACTTCCTGTGTGCTACATCAAACAAACTACTACTAAATAACAATAACATCCTCTCCGAAGCCGGTGATGATGATCATCACGATGATGATGATGCACCAGCAACACCAACCCATCTCACTACCGCCGCCGATTCATTCAATCATGATGTGTTTAGTAACAACAACCCTTTTCCTTACAAAAAAGCCGAGATTTGTGCCATATTTTCGTCATGTGAGCCTGCACTACCAATCTGAACAAAGTTTTGTATGTCACGTCATTTGCTTGATGAGTCAGGGGAGTTGTACAGAAACAATGCTACTTTTCCTCAAAAACGTTACATTTCTCTACATGTATTATGCAGTTTTTTTCTTCTGTTTACTCAATCGCCGTTGTTGATGAAGGGAGGAGATGAGAACAAAGCTATATGGAGTAGAGAGATTGAATAATGTTGATAATGTAGCATAATAAGGTAACAGCTCAGCATTATTAGTTGTTTTTGCAAATAAACCTGATTTTTTTGTGTAAACAATAATACAGTGGTGGTAGAGAGGATGCCGGGAAATGAGAGATTTTTACTAGATGCTTTCAGGAAAAATTACACGACTCGAGAAAGCAGAGCAAAAGGGAAGGCCGGTAAGTTGCACGAAACAAAAGGGAAAAGTCATCATCATGAAATGGCGAGGTAGGCGTATTTTTTCTAGGGCTTTGCTCCGTTTAATGGCGGTGATGTTACGATGAGGAGCGTGGGCACTGGGTACGACATTATTGCGAGAGTGTGTGTGTGTGTGTGTGTACATTTTGTACCTATTCAAGTTTTATAGGGTCGTTTAATGGAACAAGTAAACAGTAAAATGACTGCAGGAACATAATATTGCATTTTGAGAGAGAGATGAGATTTAGTACATTTTTATGTGCCGGGTTGTGTTTTCTTTTCGTTCACACGTTTAACTTTAAAGATATAATAGAGCCCTGATGATGATGATGATGATGATGATGTTCACCATCATCTTCATCGTCGACTTCATCACGGAATGTTAATAAAGATGGTATGACGGTAAGGAGGGAGAAGGATAACGATGCAATTATTACGGTTAATCAGGTTGTTCAAATAAATAGCAAACATTGTCTACTCTCACCGATTTTTCTCTCTTCCGGCACAAATTTCTACCCCGCTGTCGCTATTTGGAGTATTAATATTAGTCTATTTTCCGCAAAAGTTTTAACAGAGAGTACACACACGTGTTGACTTACTTGCCCGTATCTCTATATGAAATAGCTAATTTCTTGTAGGGACCCCGTCCTACCACCATTCTGCAAGGAATTTGATACAAGGATCGGTTTGAGTGTACCGTTTTAGCATGTAGGTATTTATCGATGGGAATTTATTACTTTGTTTTAATGAAAGGTTAAGGAATCAAAGGATCATNTTAATGAAAGGTTAAGGAATCAAAGGATCATGATCATGATCCTATATTACGTAATAAAATGCATGACCTGTGTAATACATAAAAGTTAATTACCTATAATGCGTTTGGAAAGGAAATGTCATAAAATAGTTCATACGCAAATGGAAGCACAAGCGAATTAGGGTTCTTTTGTGATTATTTGTAAGTTGAAAATGCTTACAGCATTTATGTAATAATTAAAATGATGTCAATTTTACTATAGTCAGCGTGTCTTACTGAATTGCATTCGGTACGAACTCCGCTGAACTTACGTTAAATTAACAGCACAGCCATAAAAATAATGTCTCAGATGAATCTTCCACTTTAACTAATATTCAAATTACTATTAAAAATATTAAATGGCGTTGGAATTAATATAATCAGCTCAGTTCAACACATTAATGCAATTGTATGTGGCAATCGTAATGTATATACAGGACAATTTCATCCATTTTTAAAAATCTGAGTTTCAGTAAACTCTCTATTCCTGCAAGGACTACTTTCCACCTTCCATTTCCATGAAACGCCATCATGACTCTCCGATAATTATCATCACGATCATTTGTCTTTTTTTTTCTTTCTTCTTCTCCCCAGCGGAATTCTCTCCTTCAAGATCTAGCATAATTGCTCAGACATTGTGAGCAATAATCGCCATCATCTTAATCACTCTACATTGTTGCATTTTTTGTGCATTGGCACACCTGCTAATGGACTTGGCCTGAGCGCGCACCACCATTATGTAAATGGATAAAACGGAAAATAGACGCCGTATATAGAATAGGATGAAAATGAAGATAACGCTTAACCTTGCAGCGTTTTAACCACACGGCGTTTACAACAACGCGCACGACCAATGAAATGGTCTTTTTTACGACTCTTGTGTACAACAAGATGACTAACAAATTGCAGTGCCACTGTGAAGCTAGTAAAATTGAAAATAAATTCTCCTCGTTTGCCGTACTGTTGTGACCACGACCACACTACAAGTACAAAGCAGCAGAGGGGTAGAGGCAGCAAAGAAGAGAAGTTACCTTGCCTTACCTTGAAAATACATTAAAACAAACTTGAGTGATGTGAGGATGACGAGGAGGATGGTCATGAAAAAAATACGTAGCGTGTTTGTGTGTGTGTGTGTATTTCACTCTACTCTATTACGACAGCTACTGTTGTTGCACTATATTGTGAGTAAACATTAAAAAGATACTCTTCAAAATTCCACGACGGGAACTTTCATGCATTACAGGGCGTTATATAATGACCACTCATCAATATTGGCCTTTCCCTTCGCATATCTACACGGTAGAAATATTTAAAGGTAAAATACACACAAAGTTTTAAAATCGAGATTTTTTTCGACGCCATGCCGTGTGTATGCTTCCCAGCCAAATTGTTTTATAATCCTCCTGCCTTCTCTTGTCCCTCAAGCGAAAACACTGCTGCTGCTGCTGTGTTAATGACGCCGCAGGCCGATTATGTAATAATAACTGCATCTACATTTCTTTAAAACTATACGCGATGATGATGATGATGATGATGATCATCATCATCATCATCCTGACAGCGGCTTATCTCGATTACACACACACGGCTTTGATTGTGATGGGCTGGGCAGATAGTTCTGAAAATTAATAACCCTCATATTTTTCAGTGTAATGCATACAATAGAATAAGTACACTTGCAGACATTTAATAAGAGCATTAAAAATTTAGTGAAGCTCAAGTACACACCAACTCGCTCACTCACTCACTCACACACTCTCTCTCAGTGGAAAAAAACAATGAGGAAAAAAGTGTTTAAAATCCTTTCCATTTATTTTCATCTTCTTCTCGTCTTTCATTTCTTTCTCATTGCCACTTTCTGCTTCTGCTGCCCCGCCATGCAAAACTACCACAGAGCCGCATAATAATAATAATAAACGCGTAGTTACACACACGGCAGCCGCAACAGCAGAAAAAAATCACTCTCCGCTTCTTATCAGGAGAACCGTGACGAATTATTTTATTTTGTTGGACCATGTAGACCGACCAGAGAGAGAGAGAGAGAGAGAGAAAGAGAATGATAATGCTGATGAGCAAAAAACGTTACATAATTTAAAATGCTGTATGCATATTACTGATATGTGTGCATTTCTACATTTTAAACAATGCATTTCATAATACATTTTTCATAAGACAAAAAATGCCTAGACACGCAATTACATAAAATCTGCCAGATTATCACAAACCGATAAGCACACGCTACCACACCACTATCACCAACCATCCCCTGATTGCTTTGAGTTTGATTTTTGCTCAAAATGCGGAAATACCGGAATTTTGTAGTGACGACGATAAAAAGTAAAAAAAACGCTACCCAACTATGTAACGGTTGTTCCTTGGTTTTGTCTCAAGTCCCCCCGCGGTCATCTGTTTGCGGTCTATCAAGTCGTCGATTTCATCATACGAGATGATTATGACGATGACGATGATGATGACGATGGCGATAACAAGGATCAATATAGCCAGTGCCCATGTAATGAGAGGACGTCTAAAAATGTGAAAATGTAAATTTGTTCCTATGCAAATTACCATTGTACTGCTGCTACTCACTGTAAAGCCCCGTCTCACGTTATATTACCCCCAGTGACAAGCGGGGTCGTATTGAAGAAATCTCTAGTCACGGGATATTATTTTGCCGCATTGAAAGGAAAATATTGCTTTCAGGCCAAAATTCAGTTCAGCAGCAGCAGCAGCAGCAGATAAAAGTCACGACAGTTATATATTGTTTCTCTAATTCTGATGAAGAAGGGTTTGATATGAGCAGTTGATAAAATAATGATGATATGCTTATGATCATGACTCTGTGACGTAGCAGCATAGCCAAGCAAGCTGTTCTTTTTTCCCCTTTTCTGGGATAAAAAGAAGCCAAAAATGATAATTTATTCCACATTTTCTTCTTCCTCGTTTTGATGACGATAAGGATGATGATGCTGATGATGATGACGTTGTAGCATATGGGTTTTTTAGCGTTTTGGCATTGTTACCATTATAAATGATGAAATGGAAGCAGGTATTAGAGTGATATTATACGACATGTAAGAAAAAATGTAAAATCGTGACTAAAACAATGGGAATTGAACTGGAAACGGTAGGTAGAGGGGTAGAGACTATCTATAAGAACAGTTGTGTGGATGTATACGTGTGGGGAGGAAAATAAATCCGATATAATGTGTTAGTAGAGGAGGATAGGCGTATAAAAATGAAATTGCAAAACCAAGCAGCAGCAGCAGCAGCAGCCCAGATTTTTTTTGGTGTTTGAGTTTTGATCAAATGAAAGGAATGAATAGCGGGAAGGGGAATAACATCACGACGACGACGACGACGACGCCGGTGAAATGATGATGACGATGATGATGATACGGTTCATGAGAGTTGAATAATAATTTATGATATGATTTGATGAGGATGAGAGAAATGAGATAAAACAGAAAGAAAAAATACTTCACGTGAAACCAACGCCCATCCCTCGGTGACTCTCAACTACGTAAAAAAGGGGGCAGATGCTATATCTGCACAAAACAGTAAGTAACTACAAGTTATGCACGCTTGAGTTGGTCATAGTCATGAGGTGGAAAATATTTTGAGTTTGAGATCTCTGCTTCGTATAAATATGGGTTGGACGAGACATGACACACGGATGCCAAAAAAAGTCTCAAACTTTCACCTGGACATTTCGGGGTACCAACAACAGAAGACGCGTCCACCGGGCAGAAGGGCATTTAAAGGTTACACCGGGGCTCTGCATATGCCCATATAGTCTGGTGTCCAAAAAGCCAGTTTTCACCCGTGTTGCATAATCAGGCAATATACACGATACCGTTGCATGGGGCGGCCTAAAACGCGACCTCAAGTGGTCTTTGAGAGGATACATGATACAGAGCGACGTACAATTATTGATACCATTACATTACGTCATCATCATCATCATCATCATCATCTCTGCAATGACATTCGAGTCTTAAATCCTCGGGAAAAAATGACACGCACAGATAGCAATAATCTTTCAATGTAAACAATTTTGTTTTCGTGCGAAATTACACTACCTTTTATAAACTGCCTTAAGAGCAGAGTAGGTACGCACTGCACGCTAATTACATCATTTACTCCGTTACATTTTACCTCAGGGACAGGGTCGACGGTCAAGTAGTGATTTCCCTCACGATATCATCAGGGACGACGACGATGATGATGATATGAAATCAAAAAAGTTGTGAACGTTAGATAACGTCTTCATTTCAATACCTCTTAACTGTAATGCTTTTGCGAATCCTCATTATTTCGGAGTTTTCCTGTTCGCGTGTTTCCTGTCCGAAAACATGTTTTGTATCAATGTAGCCATTTACATAAAATTTAGGACCTCTTGTAACATTATTTTGAGGTATAATGACTGTTAAAACAGAGAGTTTAATGTTATAATCGTCTCAGTAAGCTATGCTGCTTTACGTCTATTATTCCTATTATACCCTTAGAGCACGCCATTTTCCTCGGTGTCTATCGTCTGTAACTGTTACTTTGAGAAAACCAGTAAAACGCTATCTTTGAGTCATCTCGTGCAATAACTTACTGTATTACTATAGACATGCCACCACTGCTCTACTATCAATTTACCACCATCATCCCCTCTCCACTCTCCACCACCACCACACCACCGACATCAGTGGACTTTTAAACGGTTCCCTCGCAAAATGTAGACAACTTTAAACTTTGTAGGATTTTGAGGCAGGTTTAAAAACTACAGTTCTATGCAGCATTGTTTTACTTTAAATAAGGGCATTTTTCTCGTCATTTAGTGTGTGTATTTTGGCAATGCCACGTTTTAAACAAAAAGTGCTCTGATCAGATTAGATGAAAAGATTAAGGATCTTTAGCAAAGAAGAAAAGGAAAAAAAGATGGCGAGAGAGAGAGAGAGAGAGAGAGAGATTTGCAGTTACCCATTTTCATTTTGGAGATAGAAGAAAGTAGAGAGAATGGCTGATGTGTGTGTGTGTGTAGTGTAGTATAGGTGGATGAAATAAGACGTTTTAGAAACAATGGCATTTTTCTTCCTTTTTGCCAAAATGGCGACAACAATAAGACTGAGAGATTGATACGGACGGATGATGCTGCTGATACAATACAATTATGTAGCTAAATACCGCTGCTTGGCTTGCGGTTATCACCATCCCCGTCGTTGTCTCTTTTGTCTTTTCTGATTTCGTCTACCCTGTGCTGCAGAAGAAGAGGAGGAGGACGAGGAGGAGGATGACAATGTGTGTCTCATTTTTTGCAAGGAAAATAGTTTCAGTGAATATGACGACGATGATAAAGCACTTTATATTCAATTTTGCATTTTTGTGTTTGATTCTATTCTGCATATATACAGAGAAGACTAGTTGAGAGAGAGAGCCAGTATCATTTTTTCGTTTTTACATAATAATAGGTAGGTACTCCGTTTGTATATCGGTCCATTGTTACTTCTTGTTAGGTAGAGGCAGCTGCATAAAAACGTACAAAGCAGAGTCGAGCTGTTGTACGGGATAATCGTAGAAGCTAACTGCATATAATTTATTACGCTATATATACGCCAGTTTTAAAAGGGAATAAAACAATTGATGGGAGTTTTATCTTTACTTCGGTTTTGAAATGCGATCGCGGAGTTTACATGTGGCTGTACCACTTAAGCCACTTTCGGGAGGATTTTCCGTTTCAGAGTTTGCAGTTTACGTTAAAAAATGTGCAATATTTATATCAGTTTACAAGTTTAAAAAGTTTTAAGTATGACCTCAACGTCGCATAGTTTTTATTTTCCCGACAAAAGTAGCAGTATCCATACAGGTGGTTTCTGTGTACTACGATGTTGTTTGGTAATTAGAATTGGCGCAATTTAATATTTACGGAACAAAAATTCTTGAAGCGAACTGTGCATTGATTGATATTTGGTTCATATTGGTCCCTAGCAAGAAAATGCGGATTACCAGAAAACATAAATTCGACTCTAGCTGGCACGCGCAACGCTTTTACAATATCTGTTGCTGAGAATCGTTTGGACACTTAATGCCACTTTCTAAGCTTGTATGTCGCTGACGATCCCCTGTAGTGGTTTGTCTTCTTGGCTAGTTTACTAATTCACCACACATTTAGTAGCACACAGCCAACATGTTTGCGATCTTTATGAGAATCAGCGGTTCTTCACAAAAAGACTGAGTTCCCTTCGCACTCCTTGACCGACCCATATTACTTATCTCCCAAAAAGGCATTTTCCCCACAAAGCCTTCACGCATTCTCTATTTTGTGACGCCGGTTGGAAGCAAGTCCTTACGAGGTTGCCAAACAGGACAAGTATAAAGTGGTCACAAGAAGATGCAAGGCAATCCCCATTTAGAAGGAGATGGGGAGAGAGAGAGAGATTTTATGCAGAGAATCGTGCTAAAAGTGTGTTTGGTGGGGACCCGCTAATAACAACCAACCAGACAATACTTGAAATAACTTCTCACAAAGTGTATGATGATGATACTTGCTTAAAATGATACATAATATTATGGACGGTCACTATATAAATTTGTCGTGAATATAATGATGATGATACGCCGTTATGGTACTTGATGACTCAAAAATCGTCATTAAAACGTGCCATTAACCATACTTTATCTACCTTCCCTTTTGAAGGGAGTATATATACATATTTATCTTGAACACATGTGGATACAAAGATTTTCACATTTTTTTGTATTCTTTAATTTGATTGGTGGTGGTGAGTGACAGCATGAAATGTTGGTTGATGGCTTAATGATGAAGATGGTCATTTGTTTGGTAGCCCCTTTACAAATACCCAATGTGTGTGTCATTAAACGGTTTATCACGTAACAATAACAACATATAACTGGCTAGGGTGTAGATGGCAAGCACATTTGGGGTGAAATGGTACTCAAGTGCATATTTTCAGTTGTGGGCTCTTTCATCAACAGCTCACGCTCCGCTCAAAGTCTTCCTATCTTCATATAATTATTAAATTACGGCGAGAAAAACCTTGGATATTTTTATGGATGGATAGATAATATTTTTGTTACGTAAGTTCATGAGCGAAAAAAGACGCGAGACAAGCAAGCGATGAAAAAGTGGCAAAAATAATAATAATGGGCTGTGCTGTTTTCATTCGTGCTGAAAAGAAGGCTGTGTATGTGTGCGTAGCCGCCGCTCATCTTCTGGAGAGAAAAAATGTTACATCAGTTGCTTCTGAGATGATTACATGATAATAACCATATATCTTCCTAAATTGAAAATGACAAGTTTGTGCAAACAAAACAATGCAAGGCAGCAGCAGCCGAGTACACTAGCGGGAGGGGGAGGAGGAGGAAAATCAAACAACTTCTGCCTCTTTTTTTTCCTGACATTTTTTGGAGTTTGAAGTTTTGGAACGTTTGCCGTGTGTGATGTGTCCGTCGTGGTGATGTATGATGATGATACGGGCGGGATATACCTTTCATACATTCGCTCTGCAAAACACGAAATAATTACCTGGATCATTATAATAATCTAGCTGCTTTTCATTTTCGCTTTCGCTCTTCGTGAGCATATGGCTTGTGGCTTGTAATGGGCTATGTCTTTGGAAAAAATAGCAACGACTTTTTATATAAAAAAGTATAAAGTATCGTGTGTGTCATATAATCATATTATATGGTGGTGAGATATACTAAAACAGAAGTCCATCTTTCCGCACTACACACACATTATATACCTACAAAATGGACTGGTGAAGTGTTGCAATTGCAGCCTCGTAAGTATACACCCATACAGATAATAAGGACGAACAATATTACTTACGGCTGCTGGTAATCCAGGTTAAAAAAGTTACAAGGCCGTTTAAAGAAGAAAAACGGTAGAAAAAAACAAAAGATGTCTAAAGTGCAGTACAATGAGGAGCATGACACATTGGAACAAACATAAATAATTTTTTGGTGATTTTTTGTTACAAAAGTAATCCACCCACGATTACTACACCTTAACTAACATCATTGAGCATTGGCGACACATGCATCTGGTACGTAGTGTAGCATATTGAACTTGGAAAATTAAGACTGGCTTTAAACTTTTACACAAGCCATCTTCAATATAATATATTTTTTGTTTTTTTTTATTTATTTTCACAGGAAAATGTCTTCTATGGCGTTCCTCCCTTTCCTCCTACTCACCGCGCTCCCCTCCTCCGTCCTATCCCAATCCAACTATGACCTGCAAAGCGTGAACATTGAGTACGGCGAGGGACTCCCTCCCACGGCCGTGCTCGCCGGGAAAGTCACGGAATTGGACACCCTTCAGCCGGAAATCAAGTTGAATCGTACGAGTGCCGTGTTGAACTGTGCCTCCGGGTTCATGCATATGGAGCTGCGATTTAAAGAGCCGTTTTATGGCTTGGTGTACGCGGATTTCGACCGTAATAGTGCTTGCTACGCGACAGGAACGGGGGATACCTCCACCATACTAGAGATTCCCTTAAAAGGATGTGGCACCAAACAAGTAAGGAGAAAAGCATGCAAAACCCCTTCACTTTACACCCCATTTTTTTTACCCCAATCGTGTTTAAAAAAGACATTTCTCATCTCATTTTCTTCTCATATCACCTTCCTTCTTCTTTTTACCTCTCTCTCTCTCTCTCTCTCTCTCTCTCTCTCTCTCGCTCAGGTGGTCAGTGACGGTCACTGTTAAAAAGAGTCAGGTAACCTGACTTTACCTTCACCTCACCAGTGTACTCGCCGTCACACACACAGTGTGGTAGTTTTTGTAAAGGAAGAAGAGTCCTATCACATTTTTATGATTATAATAACCATATCAATTACAACGTCGTTCTGGTTCGTATGATAGATGACCAGAATCAAAATTGAAACCGTGATAAATGTGATATTATCCGCGTTGTCTTCTACTTGGCTATAATAAGACACAGGGATGGCATAGCGCAAGAGAGAAACTGTTCAATGGGTGGTGTCGTAATCATTTTTAGCTTGTAAGCCAGTTAGCCATTCACTTGGTCAGTTAAATATATATATGGGCTGGCTACAGAGAAAAAAAACGCAAACTTGACTGGCGAGAGAGAGGGAGAGAGAGAGTCAACAAAGTAATAATTACGAGATGAAGGCCATATTTGCCAAGTGAACTGTGTGTATGTGTTCAGGATAATAATAAACGCTACAAATGAACGACATGGACATGTACACAAAACGCCAAAAGTGTACACACATTATTTTGGCAGTAAAAAGGGACCTCTGTGCGCACCTGAACTACGTACACGTTTACTACCTGCATATCTCTGCTAATTTTTTTTTTCGCGTGCATCTTTCCATGTACCTAGAGAGGTGTGTGTGTGTGGGACGAACCAGTACAACGTTCAAACACACAAAGTCTACTATATCAACATCAGGTTCAGGAGTATCATTATTTTTCGTAGAAATAAATTAATGCGGTGGCCGTATAGAGCGAAATGTGTAGCCGGGTTGCAAAAAAAATCAAAGTCAGGCTGAAAGCAATTTGGTGTAATTTAATTAAGGAACCGGTGATTTGTACAGGATTTACGGCATTTAAATAGCCCCTGTTGTTGTAAGTGTCTATCCATGTATAGCTATACTTGGAAATCGAAATGATGTATGTCTTCTAGCTGGTTGGCCGTTTACCGATGATGAGAGTTTACTCAAGTGTTCATGTGTAAAGATGATTCTTTAAGAAAAACCGTTCATTTTTTAGCAGATTTTACAGGTAAGAGAGTGAACGTCGCGATAGGATCACCATGATCATCTCCTTTGTTCTTCAGGGTAATATGTAGAGAGAATGGCGGTGTATGAAACGCCGAACCATATTTTTAGGATGAGCATGCTCAACAAAAAAATGACGATTTTTTTGGCGAAGAAGGAAAAATGGGACTGACTGTTTATGACTTGAGCTGTGAATGTGTCAGAGAGAGAGATACAGTCGAAAAAGGGATTTACCAATTTAGATATTTGGAACAATGCAATGCTAATGTAGTTAATGCTCGTGTATTGTTGTTGTTGTTGGCTGTGCAGAGACAGTCATAAAGTAGGTATGCAAATAATGCATGCAAAATGCTTTGTTTGGTAATCCTATTATAATAACAGGGGACAGCTTTCGTTATCAATGTTGGCTGCTCTCTCCCTCTTCAAAGTGGACTCATCATCATCATAAGCATATATCCCTTGCGCTTCTTTTCACGTGCCAATTTCTCCTCCCAAGAAAGTACAACAGGCGAATCCTATAGACCAAACCATAAAATGCAAAATCGTATATTTGCGAAATTTATTCATGTTTCTCAAGCATTCGCAACGTCAACAGCATCAGCATCGTCGTTTTTGCTGGTTTTCGCATTCACATTCACTTCTCTCTCGAAAATCCCATCGCCATCAGTGTAATCATCGTCATGTCCATAAAAGTCAAAATTCATCCAAAACATGCACTACAACAAGAACAAGTAGGCTAGCAAAATGTGTAAAATAGAAAAACAGAAGAAAAAAATTGAAAATATAAACAGTCGAGCCACAAAAAAATACACACAAAACAGTCAAATCTATTGTCTATTACTTGGCTGGCTGCAGGCAGATTGAACTGTAATTCTGCGACTAAACAAAAAAAGGAGCTCACGTCATTTTTCCTGTAAAAAGAACAAAAAAACATATAAAAGTACGACCACAACAGCATTAATAAAGAAAAGAAGTCTTGATTGTTTTGTATCGAAAGACTAATTTATATGAACATTTTTTCATTAATTCGAAAACCGTATACTCGCTAAAGATTACACGTCGGCTAAAAATGCTAAAAAATATGCGGCGTAAAAATGTTAGTTTTTAAATTGTTCCTCGGATTCTCGATTGGAAAATGAATCTAAAACAGTTTAAAAGTTATGCTGGCTCAAGTACATTTTAAAAGGAATATTTGTTATTCAGTAAAACTGACAAGCAAGACGCCGATGCAAAAAAATTGTATGCAGATTGCATCTATTGATCACAAGGTGATGTAGAAGATTTAGAAATTTCAAGTGAGTGCGAGTATGTATTGTAGAAGATCGAGCAATGCACAAAACGTCGAAATACGACAAAGGGGACAGTAGTCTCAGCTTTTCCGTGTTTCATGGAAATTTGCTTCCCTACAAAGCGCTCACAGTTCAATAACTCAATCGAAATTAAAACCCCACCAAAATTGGTCTTTAGCAGAAATCCCCAGCCCAAACCAGGGTCAACATTAGAATGTCGTATTTCTCTTTTTGGTGTAAACCTGTTTCTTCTTTTTTTCTAAACGGGGAATAGTTACTCATCCTTTTAACCACCAAGTACAAGATATCGCGTTTTTCCTTATTATTTGATACCGCGTGCGTTTTATTTGGAAACATGCTCATTTATTATTAGGATTACTATATATGTATCTTCTCGACAGGTCAACCTTGTCGCCATTTTTGCCGTGTAGCAGAGCTTAAATTCACTACCTGGTTTAATCCCCTCTCTTACATTTTTCTCACTCTTTACCATCACCACCACCTTCCCCCTCTCTCTCCGGCTTCTAGGAAGTTTTCCTTTCGCAATAATCGTTCAAGATGATGATAAATATGGCGATGGTGGGTTCACAGGTCGCGTAGGAGGCATTATGAATGAAAGGCATACATCACACACTCATCACCAAAACATCTTGAAATAAGCGATAAAATGACTACATTTTCCCCATGTTTACGATTAGTTCATAACAGTTCGTGGAGAACGTGCACACGTACTAAAAACCCAAAGTGACAAGACTGTTAATGTGTTCATCATTTACCCACAACTACAACAGTTCTCAAGAAACACATAATAGCTTATTAGTAATATTTATCGTCAGCTTTACTTTCAGTGGGCGTTTAGTTCAAGTACACAAGAACAGCAGCCATCACCTGGTGAAGAGTTACTGTTTACTCACAATGACGACATTAAAATAACAAAAAAAAATTGCACCATGCAAGTATATCAGTATTTCTCGTATTAGTTTACCAGGTGCAATAATAGCTCGTGTAAAAAGTAGAATGCAAATCTGATCGTCGTCGCAAATTACAAAAATGTAAACTATTACTGCGTTGCAGTAGGACAGGTGATTTTGCTTTATATTTTTGGTAAAGCGAGGTCATCCCTACAATACCGCTACCACAAATTACTACTACTACTACTGCCTGCGCACACAATCTCTTTTTTTGCCAGCAACTTGTTCATTTGGTCGAAATAATGGAACAATTTTGAGGGTGTCTCATCCACGTCGTATTTTGGGAGGAGATTCATTTTTCAAGAGGATGACTGACTATATATCTGTATGACGATTATAACAAGCAGTCCAATAAAAAAGTGTAACAAGTAACGTCGTCGTATAAAATGATGATGACGCTGATAATGATGATGCCCTGATGCGATGCGATGATCCACTCCAGAAGTTCAAAAGGAGCAAAAAAGGAGGAAAAAAGGCAAACTGTCCATAATCATTATTACTACACAAGATTCGTGTTATTTTTTTATTTGTTCACCAATCCCAACTTTAATGAAAATTGGCGTGGGCCGCAAATGAACACGAAGAGAAAAAAATCTGATTTTGCATTTTGCCAGCTCCAAAATACATGGCGTTGTTGTTCTCCTGATGATTTGTTAAGAAGACGACAAGTGTCTCCTTAAGTAATCCCCTTCTCCCGTTCACTCTTACAAAATTCGTTGCAGTTTAGACTCGATATGACTATCTCAGCAGAGGGGCTATAGTCAATTTGAATATATTCAATTTTTCGCTCCGTCTTTCTTATGACGTTACATATTACTGCTTTATTAGCCCGTGTGCCATTTATGGACATCCCATCATAATCAGCAATGCGGAAGTTAATCCCAAACTTTGAGAAAATCAGATTATTATGGAGCAATTGGGCGGTGGCAGTTGTATAAGGTGAACCGACAACCTCTCGGTAAAATAATAGAGGGAGTAATAATAATGGGAAATGGATGGATGGACACATGGTCGGCGGGTATTATTTTTTCTCCCTGGGACTTCTTGACTACTCGACTTACAGATACGGTGTGTGTGCTTATCACCCCCACACAAATGGCAAATCTATTTACTTTAGAGCAGCGACAGGAAAATAAATGGGGGAATGTCACTGTGTCTTCCTTGGTTATGGCTATATGACCGTGTAAGTATATTTGCTATTTGTCTTAAAGGAGAAGGGAGAAATGAATTGAGTCTTGTTTAAAAATCTATTTTATGATGATCGAGTGGTCCAAGTGAGTCACTTTGTCAGGGAGAGAGAGATTGGAAGGCTGTAATATACAATTACACGATTACATTCTTCGGTCCATTTTGGACAAATGGCCGTAAATGGGAAAGATTTATGGGACATTTGACGAAGTTGATGACTACACAAAATGCAAAAGGAATGGTGATGTCGATGTTGATTAGAAAAGGTTGGATTTGTTTGGGGCCTGCATATTATTACTATTATGATTTTGGTTTAGGAGACCCGAAAAAGAAAAAAAGGCAAAGTGAAAAAAATGCTGGTGCTGCTGCTGCTGTTGATTTTTTTCTCTTTTTCTCTCCATCTTCTCTTCAACTTCAAGTCTGGGAGAGGTCCGGCTGTGAATATTAACAAGGGAGCTCTTAAGTAAAAAAGAGATCAGTTTCATTCTTCAAGGAATATTTATTGCGTTACGTAATGGCAATGTAATTTATCGGACAAATAAATTATTTCTTTGAGAAATGAAGCTGTGATGAGGATGATGATGATGATGACGTTGATGCTTGCGGCTGGTTTGAGAGACGGCGAGAATGGTAGATTTGAATAGAAAACAGCGATGATGGCGTCAAATAGTCAAATCCGTATCGGATGTCACGTTTCTATATTAAAAATATATAAAAAGCGAAAAATACAGATAAATAGATTTTTAAGAGCGGAGCGGTTTGAGTTTTAGAAGAATGGCGTAACCCCTAATATTTTTCTGGCGAGAGTACAATGTAGAGGTAAAAATGCACTAGAACAACTTGTTTTTTTGTTGCTTTGTTGCTGCTGCTTTGGCACACAAAAATATTATGTTACTTAAAATGCATAAAAATTGTGCTCAATTTCCCCTCAAGGACTTTTAAAGAATAATATGGATGTAATGTATGCCTGCCATAATTAATGGTGACCGCTAATAGAAAAGGGAGTGACATAATCACACACACACACATATTTTTTGACAGACCTCATAATAATAAGTGTAAGTAATATCCATGATTTTTTATTAAGGCGGGCCATAGTACATTTCAAGGTCCATTTGGGGTATGCATTGAAAATGAGATGATGACGATGATGAGATAATCTGTGTTAATCTGTTTTTCTTTGAAATGAAACTGAATCTGAAATTGATCCTTTTAAAAGCGGAAAAGTGGATTGTCAATGGTCAATCAATCCCCGATTTAAAATGTTAACTTTTTTTATTTTTTGTTCCCGTTTTTCTTCTCCTCCACTCCCCCTCTTGTACGTTAATTACCATTCCCTTGTTTCGCTTGGCCAATTCGTAATCTGTCTTATCATTTGTGCTACTTTGTAAATTAATAACGTTTTTGCGACGTCCTACTTCAGACAACTTGTGTGGAACTAATTCCTCTCTGTTTTTATCAAATTAGGCCTCCGGTTACTCCCGCCGCGCTGCCAAAGCCTTTGAAGGAATTTGAAGTGCTTATGATTATCTGCACTTTGATGTTTCTTGGAATCATGCTCTTGGGATTAGGATGCTCCTATTACTGTCTGAAGCAGAGGAACATTCAAGTTATCAGGAAACGACCTTTCTCGTAAGTAAACCGTGTCATCCCGTCTGGCAATCACGGGAAGGTTGTTGGATACAAAGAAACATACCCAACTGCACATGTGACGATGCATATCAATGATTTCTTGCTCCACATTTTAATGCATGGCATTTGTTTCCTGCATCAAAATCTGCATTGCAGGGGAACGTCGCGCGGATTATCATTTAAATTGGGTTAAATTCACGTGCAAACGACGTTTTGTTTTTTTTTCAGGCCGATGGAAGAAGAAAGCGAAAAGTTATCTACGATCGAGTCGTTCTCGCATTTGAAAATACCCCGGGTCAATCCTCCGTCCGCCAGCTCGTCCGAAGTTCCGTTGGAGGAGACCTTGGCGAGCGATTATCCTTCTTCTATTGAGGACGGTCCTCAAAGACCAGACACCGTTTCCTCCGAGTATTCCGATACTCATGCCGGCGTGGAAACGGAACTGATCCCCCCAGCGATGATTGCCAAGCCGCAAGAGTTTAAAGTTAATATGCGTGTGGCAGAGCAGCCCCTGCAACGAGACCATTACTACGAAACAGAGGGTAGCATTACGAGCATTGAGTCGGGCGGGGTGGCGAGACAGGTGCATATTCCAGAGCTGCATCCCCCACCAAGGAGACCAGCCCCGCCACCACCAATATTTGACAAGGTGCAGCACGTCAGAATGCCTAAGAGGGATGTGCAAACAACAGAGCTTGTGGATCATATGACGATTGTCGACAAGGAGGCCATTGACACAGAGACGAGATATGTACAGCCATTGGCACTGAGAAAGCCGGAAGTTACTGTGCACGAGGTGGATGATGTCTACGTACAGGTGGGTGGGAAGGGGGTTTTATTTTTGGAATGCATGGCTAGATGTCAATTCGAAAGTTACTTTGTATGCGACTATTTATGCACCCTGGGACGTTTTCTATTTTGTTGACAGACTATTGTTGAAAAGCGATTGATTGAAGATGAGGAGCGTAAAACGAGAGAGATTACGCAACTTTATCGGAAGGATCAGCCAACATGGGACGTGCAAATCAAACCGCACCCACGGGATGATGACGAGTCTTGGGAAAGGGGTAACTTGAGACGAAAATAAAAAAAACAACTTGTACCAATGTAATGCGGTATATGAGTGAGCGTGAGCGTAAATGTAAATAATTTCTTGTGTTTATTTTAAAGGCTCTGAAACGACCGAGGTATCTTCCATTGGTTGGTCCGCTGTTGAAGAAGCGCCCATTCACCCAACCTATACCACCCTCAGCCAAGACACTTACATTCGTCGTAATACCGTCAGTCGTGAAGATACTGACCGTACGACTGTAACACGAGCTTTACAAAAGCTACAGCAGGACGATACCACAACTTGGAATGAAAAGTGGAAGGTGTTGTTCCGAGTTTTGGAGTCTCCTGCCCCCACGCCGATTCCCTCCACGAGCAGCCGTCCAGGTCCCTCATCATCCCAGCCACTGTCTCACTATCCTCCATCAGAGCATCCTTCCGGTCCTGGTCCTAGACCATATCATCACACAGAGCGTCACATCACCACAGCTTATCACGATGTTGACTATGACTCTGAGACAGCTTCCATCTTGACGGAGGATGACAGGGAAAGATGGCGGCAAATTATCACCACAGAGTCCACCCTTCGCAAGCTTTTGACTGAAGCCACGTACAGAGAGGATTATGAACGAATCAGTCGCGACACCAGATTCGAGAAGCTTTTCGAGCCGGAGAAGTGGGATGTTATTATTCGGACCATTTCCTACCCGGAGAATCCTCCCAGGGGATCACACTACCCACCGGATGATGACCGTCTCTTCCCGGATTCCAGCAGTGAGGTATCCTCCTCCGTTAGCAGCAGTGCGCCCATCAAGCCTAACCGCATGTACCGGAAGAGGAGCACGGACACGACCAACACAGAGTCCAAGAGTATCACGGATGTGCGGTCAATGACCGAAATGATGGTGGACTTTACGGACCACCACTATCCAAGGGATGATTCCAGCTCTGAGGTATCTTCCATACCTGGGGTGCCTGTGAGGAGCATTGCAGACCGATCCTCCACAGAAATTGTGGAGTTTGCTCCTTTGGAGGAAACTGATTCAGACTCGAGTAGCTTAGTGGGGATCCCAATGCCGCCAAGAGATGATAATTTTGCTACAGTGCAAACAAGAGAGCATGTTACACAAAATGTAACACAGTTGCCGGGAGGAGGAACGGTTCAACAAACTACTAGATCCACCACTAACTTGTTCACTTCTAGTAGTAGTAACCGACGCCATTTCTAATTTAGCTGTACCCCTAACTTAACTAAAAACTTTTAACATTGCACTTCTTAAAAAGACTAATAATTATTATTAATTAACCGGAACGGTCGCGCACCCACTTTTTTATGGTTTGTCAAAACTAAAATCAACTTGAAGCTGACTAACCGTCGTAGTACACATGAATCAGCTGAGAAATAGTAACCTTTTGTAGCTTTGTCGGTTTTTTTTTATATTTTTGTCGTAAATAAAAATTAAGTTAAGATTTTTATACGTTTGTTTTAGAAAGTTATTTAATTACACTTGTAGTAAAAACGGCCTTTGGTAAAAGTGTCTTGTGCGCTGCTGTAAACGCAAAGATGCGTGGGCGGATGGAATGTAAGAGTTGAAGAATGTGCTATAAATGAGTTTGCTTACGGTAGTTTGTCCAGTTTCTGTAGAAAGATTGAAGAGGTTGAAATGTTTTGCAATGTTTTAATTTAATATTTTTAGTATTGAAGTTTGATATACAAGTTTTTTGTACTGCTTGTGCTTTATGTGCTGCTTTGATCAGTCAGTATAATTAAAATGCCATATTTTTACTCTACACACAGATAAATAGATAACATGTTTAGACATGATGATTTAACCGTTTTTGGAACCACTAATTACCAAACTAATAATTTATAACTAATTTAGCGTAATTATAATTAACGAAATATATATCTGTCATTGTCACTAATGTTCAGTACCGTTTAGTGTCGTCCGTCGCTCTTTTTAAAAGTGTGACAAATTAACAAAGGATCTAACAGTATTCATGTAACAAGTATAGTTGAAACTTGAAAGCAACAATTAAAATGAAATTCGTGGAACACACAATAATATGGTGGCTAATTATTGATGAAATAAAGATAAATTGTAAAATAAAAAGCATACACATAATTGTTAAGCCGTTATTTTCGCATCAGAGGGTCATCTGTACCGGATTCTGTCGTTCTATCACTTGCAAAACATCATCTCTCCCCCTCCCCGTCATGTCAGCCATAGATAAGTTACCAGTAATTAGATATTAATAGCCATATAGCATTCAAGTCACCGGACGACTCACCTGTATGCTGCCATGCTGCGTCGGAATGCATGTTTAGATATGAATGAATTACCGACGTTGAAGTCACACTTTTATGTGCAAACATTACTTTGAAGTAATTGAACAATTCCATTTTATTCTGACCGATGATTTAGCTTCAACCTCACATCCACCGCCATAATAAACGTTGAAAGAAGTAAATAAATTTCATATCTATACATACCTTTCATTTCACACTTCGCACTGATAAACAGACGTTCTGTATAAATATGGCCAAAAAATTAATTAATTCTGTTTCTACTACATAGACTACACAATGTGGTCAGGGAGGGCCTAATTAAAAGTAATTATTAATATGTATTGTATAATGAAGGGTTTTCGCGCAAATGAGCCTACGCCCAATTGGGCATTCCCGGGTAAACGTTCCCCCGGGCAAATAGCCGGAACCCAGGTGACATGTCTCAGGTCACTGTCACTATACACATCTGACGAACTCGTATTTTATCTGCTGCGCATATTCTCCGCTAATTGCCAATATTGCCATATTGAAATACAGCATAAGTGGAAAATCCAGGGGATCTATTCAGACAGGGTATTAAGTCTCAAACTTAAATCGAAAACTTAATTTTTAATTAAACCTATTCACAGAAGAGTTTTAGCT